>JACXGK010004534.1:15267-37780 GCA_016801125.1 Novumbra hubbsi
GGTAATTGTTGGTAGGATCATTGTTGGTAGGGCATTGTTGGTAGGGTCATTGTTGGTAGGGCATTGTTGGTAGGGTAATTGTTGGTAGGGTAATTGTTGGTAGGATCATTGTTGGTAGGGCATTGTTGGTAGGGTAATTGTTGGTAGGATCATTGTTGGTAGGGCATTGTTGGTAGGGCATTGTTGGTAGGGTCATTGTTGGTAGGATCATTGTTGGTAGGGCATTGTTGGTAGGGTCATTGTTGGTAGGGTCATTGTTGGTAGGGCATTGTTGGTAGGGCATTGTTGGTAGGGCATTGTTGGTAGGGTCATTGTTGGTAGGGCATTGTTGGTAGGGTCATTGTTGGTAGGGCATTTTGTAGGGCTCTGGCAGTGCTCCTCCTGTACCTTCTTGTACAGAACAGCAGATACTGGTCCTCCTGGTGGGTGGATGCCCTTTTACGGCCCCGTCCAGCGCTCTTCATGTAACGGCCCGTCTGCTAGTATCTCCTCCATGCTCTTGAGACTGTACTAGGAGACAAAGCAAATCTTCTTGTGGCGGAACGTATGTTTGTGCCATCCTGGAGGAGCTGGACTGCCTGTGCAACCTGTAAATGGGCTGCAGGTACAACTTCATGCTACCTGTAGTGAGAAGGACACGAAAAATTGTAAAACGCCACACTGGAGGAGAATCAGTCAGGTGTCTGTGTGGCGTCTATGTTGTTATGTCCTGAGCTAAACCCATGCTTGCCACCGCCAGTATTGTTTATTCTTGCCCTGTGTTTTAATAATGCGAAAGACTAGTAGCTATATTTTATTTATTTGGAGAATAATTGATTCCTTGAGGGGATAAGTATGTCAGTTGTCATGAAATGTTCTTTACCCTCCTGGTTACACAGCCAATCAGCAGCGACCACTGATGCACTGTCACCACAAAAATACAAAGATATATAATTTATTCGAAAGTAGTAAGAGAAAGTCAATTCAACGTGGTGCAGCTAGTGACATAAACTGGCTAAACAAGCACGGTTAGATAAATGGGCAGCACGGTTTGGCCACTTAATGCGTGTTACTCGTTCCAGCAAATAACGTAGCATAACCAACTACAAATATTATTGTAAGAGCGCTCTAGCACAGAGGTCTTCAACCCTTTCATCAGGGACCGTCAGCCATTAACTGACTGGACAACTGCCAATTAGGCAGAAGCTAAGCGCTTGCAATCGTCCGTCTCCCTCTGGGAAATACCCATCCAAACCGGATCCCGTTTAGATTGCCGTCTTAAATGCCGGTCCAATTTAAAAATGCTGCCCCCTTAGCCCTTGGGGGGAGGGGGGGGGTTGATATCACCAACAAGATGCAGATGTCCTCTAATTATTTTGTCATAGTTCAGTCGTGCCACAAACACCCATTTTCACAAAACAGTGGATTCTGGGGAGTGTGTGAGAAGTCGGGGGCAGATCGTTCCAAGGACATGGTGGTGATGTTTGTTCTTCTTGTTGAACGGGCACATTTGTATTACGTCACATACCTCAATACTTTAACATTCAAAAAAGTGTTTGATAGCAGATGATTCCCAATTCACTCCAATGTACCACATGCGGTATCATTAAACAAGGCAGGGGAAGGATATAATAATAAATTAAGAATGTCTGCAAAACCACTCTTAAACCCCTTAAACACACACACACACAAACGGCCTTTCCCTATTCCCCACACCCTAAAACAACCCTACCCAAAGCCAAATTGGGATTTCTACCAATCTTTTGCCCACCATCCTAATGTCCCTCATCTTTAAATGTACAGTATACTCCAAAGTATGTCTGGTAGTGTAAAGGCCTCTGTAATGGAATCTGTTCTATGTGCCGTTTGTAAATGCCCTGATTTGTATTTTAAGTGTAACATTATCAGAATGGGTACTGATATACAGAGTGTGCTTACAAAACAGATTCCATACCCAACCTAGCTGTCTCGTTAGCTATTATGAGTGGACTTCTAGGGTCCCAGCCAGTGGCTTTGGTTCAGGAGGAGAGTTTTGGCCATCTGCAGCATCGTAGCTGACCCATCTCGGAGTACCACGCTCTGTCAATGTCACAACGGCACTTCTGGATCAGCAGCTCTGGAGACCTGGGTGGTTACAGTCTTAGTTAGAAGTTGGCTGGGGGCTCATTTTCTCTGAGAGGTTGATAAACATCCTTAAGGGATCTCACAGGCCTTTCAGCTGGGGAAGCGAACAAGATTACTTTGCAAAAGTCCCTTTCATTGCTCTGGGCTGATCACGTATACAGGCGGTCCTGGTTTAGATTGCTTGAGGGAGCTGCTGCCCCTGGTCTGCAAGCTTACCTCAGTCCCCTGCTCTTTCCTCTAGAAGCACCCTAACCCCAGTCGGTGGAGGGGATTGTTCTGCATTTCACATTGTGTAATGACATCTCATGTGTGCACTCTCATGCTTTATCACACGCAGGGCCTAGCGATCTGTGAGCGCGGTTAAATGGGTCCACGACAGAAGCGCAGCCGAGCTCGTCATTATGCCAATAAGTTGTCCCTGAGAGATGGGAGAGCAGGCGGTGAGGTGTACAGGTGGATGCTTCAGTCTGGCTCTGAACCATG
This sequence comes from Novumbra hubbsi, assembly GCA_016801125.1. Taxonomy (NCBI): domain Eukaryota; kingdom Metazoa; phylum Chordata; class Actinopteri; order Esociformes; family Umbridae; genus Novumbra; species Novumbra hubbsi. The sequence continues at coordinate 17,854 of JACXGK010004534.1, forward strand.
ACTCGGGCTACATAATCGTCCCCAGTTTCCAATTGGCTTTCAGGCCCTGGAATGTCAGACACGAACAGGCATTTTTCTATATGATCAGCAAAGTCACAAATATCAAGCATTAATTCATCAATTTGTCAATTTGCTGGGACCCTGCTATCTTAACCACTGGGGTGCCCAGGAGTAAGAGAATGAATTCTGGTTGCAGACATGTGCCAATAGCGAGCGAGTCACCTGTACCTGGCTTTCAAACAGGTTGTCCCACCAAGCATCTGTGGTCTCAGGTGTACAAGGCTCTTCTTTAATCTCTACAAATGTATCAGTGCTTCTGCACTTTTTGCTTTACGCTCTCGTCAGATGAGACCAATATTGTGGTCGTCGCAAACCTAACACCGCCCATGCCACAAAACACGTCATCCCCCCTGGCAACATTGTTGGTGATATTTAGCTGTGCTGCGTCTCCTCGTGTAACAGCCTCCGGCACAAATTAATTTCCAGAACAAATTAATGTACAAGCATTGTGTTCATTTTGGCTTTAGAAATGTCCTACTGAGAGGCACTGTGGAAATCAAACAATAGCCAAGTGTTCACGCTTTACAAAAGTGCCTATATTTCACAACTTATGAACCAGGTGGTTTGAATTCTGAATGCTGATTGGTTGATAGCCACGCTATATGACAACACATTACACCAGTTATGACATCACGTCACATTTTACATCTCCGATGCGTTGGTAACTGTTTTTCTAAGAGCAATAAAGAATCTCTGTGGTTCGTGTTCAATCAAAGTGCTTAGAGGATTTAAAGTAGGCAAGGCGTTAAAACACTATCAACGTATGCCGCTGTGTCTGTAGTGCAAGCGAGACACAATGATGGCACAGGTGTGAGCAAGTCCCTGAACCCGGAATATTTGAATTAGAACGCTGACGAGTGTCCAGCCAATGAGAGGAAGCAACCAAATGGGAGAGAAGGAGTGGGTGGAAGTAAGAAAGAGAGTGAGGGCTGCTAAAACCGAGAGAGAGGAGAATCAATGACAGAGGGCCGGGGTACCCATGTGAGGGTGGACTTCTGCTGGGCTGGATCGTTTCTCTTTCCAGAAGGCCCGTTCTCCCGGGCCTGTATGAACACCAGAACCCACCTGTTATTTGCCACTAATCACTCTTAATAGCGTCTGCTTAGCCAGCGTGAGGCTGTCCCTCTGTGCTGCTGGATTGTTCTTGCTTCAGGGCTTCAAGGTAGCTCATCCGCTACCTGCTCAGAAACCTCGTTCAGAAGGAGGAAACTGTCTGTGTCAAGGCACACACACACACACACACGCTGCCAGCTGCCAGCTATTATTAGTCACAGATTCGTCTTTTGGCAGCAGTTCTATTTTAATTGAGAGGTGATACTGTGTCAGAACACCTGTTGAATCAGGGCACAGCACGCAGCCTAGGTCCCGTGGCGAAGTTGTCAGTCAACACCTCCCTCCGTACTGTCAGTCGTGAGTCTGTAATGAGCACGATTTCAGAGCGTATTGTTTTTTTTTTTGCTATTTGGTTTTCTACTTGCTCTGGGTGCCTCCGTTCATCGACTGCAGCCCACCATTCCCCCGTTCTCTGCCTCCCTTTCTCACTCTCTCTCTCTCCTTCCCTTTCTCCCTGTCTCTCTCTGTAGGCATTGGCCAAGGAGTGCCGGTCGTGGCTTTGATAGTGGAGGGGGGCCCTAATGTGATCTCCATCGTGTTGGAGTACCTCAGGGACACTCCGCCCGTTCCCGTGGTGGTGTGTGACGGGAGCGGCCGTGCCTCTGACATCCTGGCGTTTGGACACAAGTACTCGGAGGAGGGAGGGTGTGTGTGAAATGCTCATATTGACTCGAATAGGCTGTAAAACGCATTGGAATTTTCTTTCTCACCATTCTCACAAGTTTTCACTGCCTCTCTTTTCTTCCTCTTTCTTCCCCCTCCTCACCAGGATCATTAATGAGTCTCTGCGGGACCAGTTGCTGGTGACCATCCAGAAAACCTTCACATACAGCCGGACCCAGGCCCAACACCTCTTCATCATCCTCATGGAATGCATGAAGAAGAAGGAGCTGGTGAGTGTTCCTGCCCACTAAGCTGCTGTGTGAACATGCCTTGCCGGCACCTGTTAGAAGCCTCAAGCCTCCCCGCGAATTAAGGGTAAGGAGTAGATTTGGTAATAATCACTTTGGCACGGTCTATACATAACCCTTATAAGCTTATCTCCAAGAAACATAAGTCCTAGACACTTACCTCCTAGACACTTAACTCGAGCGATAAGATTAGGTTCTCGCAATACAGAAATCAATCGCATTTGCTTTAAAAAAAAAAAAGAAATCCACATTACGCATACGGTTAAATTCTCTCGGATCTCAACAATTGTGGATTCGGACACTCAGACATTGTCCAAGACCCACTGGATTGGCTTTTGCTTCCCCTCTCTCCCTGTCTATTTTCTGAATCCACGCAAAACGTAACCCCCCCCCCCCCCGGCAGGGTTTTGTGCATGGCAGAAATGACCTCCAATCACAGGCATGAATCTACCTTTAGGTGGGGGCGGGGTCTTTTCCTGAAGGATAAATGCTGCCGCGTTACCGTGAACATCTCTAAAGTATATTAGACAGACCCACTACACACAATGATACATGTTATCCCAGTGCTATCTCTGTCACGAAGGAGGCGTGACAACAGCCGTATGGTAAGTGGAAGATGATGGTAATCACATAGCAATCAGTGAGTATTGAGTCCCTGCCAGACAATATCAGCTCACACACACACACACAACTGTGTTCACTCTAATGCGTGGAATATTAGCCTCATACATACTGATTAAAATAACAGTCACTCTACTCATTAAACACCACAGCCTGAATAGCCTGCATGCAACACACAAATGAACAGGTCTTGGCTTTGCAGTGGATAATTCACCAGTTGAGTCATAAGCACATGTGTAATGTCCTCTGAATGCCAAGTCAGCCGCAGTGAAGTTCATGGGAAGAAAATACGTCATAACACATTTCAAAAACACTTTCAGAGCACAATATGAAAGTGGAGTTCGTCACAAACAAGTTAAATTGTCAAATTGGGGACTTTACAATGTTTTAGTTGCTAGTAAAACAGTGTTGGCCCTGTTGCTGACATAACTGTAAGGTGCAACTCAACTTTTGGAATTTCTCTACACTTTGCAAGCAATTATACCATCTTCTTCCTACGTTATGCAGTAACTTCAAATATTGAAAACAATGTTTAGCTGTGATTCTAGGGAAGTATTCATGGATAAATGTGTTACGTTTACTGCAAGCATCTGTGCAGCATGTGTTCTTAAAGTTCCTCATGGTAATTCATGGTTTAATGGAGTGGTATGTCATTGTGTTTATTGTAAATTAAACCATAATGTTTGTGTCCATTGTGTTGTGTGTTCATTTAGTCTTTTTCTTGTTCCCACCTGTCATGTACCAAATATTTAGTTTTTTTATGTGGTAATCAGGAAAGTGCTGTGTTTGTGTTTCTCTAATTACACTGCCTAAAATAACACGTAATCATCACAGTATAACACTTCAGGGATATCAGTATGTCCAGTTAGGAAGCATAAGCAATTGGGAATCAATGTCACCTGTTTATGTACAAATGAAAGTGACAACAGGTGCCACTGGAGAGGCAACAGCAAGACCACCCTCGAGAAAGGGAATGGTTGCTCTCTTCTTATCCTTCCTGACTGATTCTTCTCTAGTTGTGCTAGTGTCCTTGTCTCCCCTGGCAGCATGAGGCTGTGCCTGCAGCCCATCCAGGTTGCTCCGGTAGTCCAGCTCCTCCAGGATCCATATCCATATGTGCCAGTGCAAGAACCTTTTCTGTGTCAGAAACAGACTCCATGAGGGTGGCATGAGGGCCCAACATCCTCTAGTGGGACCTGTGCTCATAGCCCGGCACCGTGCAGCTTGCTTGGCATTTGCCAGAGAACACCAGAATAGGCATGACCGCCATTGGCAACCCGTTTTCTTCATAGACGAGTGCAGGTTCACACTGAGCACAAGTGACACGATGTGATGATGCCTCCAACATCATCCAGCATGACCCGTTTGGCGGTGGGTCAGTGATGGTCCTGACTGCTGTTGGGTACCGGGATGAAATCCTCAGGTCCATCGTCAGACCTTAAGCTGGTGCAGTGGGCCCTGGGTTCTTCCTTGTGCAGTGGGCCCTGGGTTCTTCCTGGTGCAGTGGGCCCTGGGTTCTTCCTGGTGCAGTGGGCCCTGGGTTCCTCCCGGCCTCATGACTCTGACCAGCTACCGAATAGGCAGCATTTTCTGTTAAAATCGTTTCCCCTTTCTTCTCAAATTCACAACACATAGAACAATATAGAGATGATAAGAATATTTGTTTAGTGTTTTTTGTCAAAGACTTCTCACAATAAAGAAAATATATCAACAGATGTCCGACTTCCAGAGGAGCCAAGCATTGCTTGATAATTGTTTTTAAGGTTGTCTAGCAGACACATATCTAACCTCAAAAATGATTTGGACAATCAGCAGTTACCAGATGAACTCACAATATTAGAGATAACATGGGTTTGCTCAGAGTGCCACACGAGTAATCGGAAATTAGAAGCCTTGGTCCTTGTAAGGCCCCTTGCATGTTTTATTACATGTACTGTTAACTGTGATAGCTTTTCTTAACGTGCGCTTCATGTCCATACGTTCGCTTTATGTTTTTAGAACTTTCTCGTTCGCAAAAACAACGAGTGCATTTACGAGCTTTGTCACGTTAACTTAACTGATTCCCTCTACAGAAACCAACACAAAACCATGGCCACACATATAAAAGGCTCTTGAGTTAGTGCACTGCCTTGTCTACAGAATCCGCCATACTATCCCACCCATTAGGTTACAAAATCTACCCTTAAATTAAATGAACACAAAGAACGATCTGGACATTTTTTTGGGCAAAATGTGTTGATTAGGAAGATGGACTCTTCAGTACTCTGGGAAGTCTAGGAAGAGTAGGTGAACACCTTATTGCATATTAGAAGCCATCTGCCATGTCGGCATCTGTAGCAAGACATGTTAAGATTAGGTGGATTACCGTGTCCAGGCCAAGGTTATATCTCTGAATTATTCCTCTACCAAGCAGAACGGTTTCATTGTCTCTCTTTAAAGATCCATGTTTTCCATCGTGAGTATCAACATTGTTATGAGTCAAACTGCCAGTCATCGCAGGGTTTGTTCCCGAAATTCGCTTGTAAATGCCCAGCTTCCACCGGGAAGGTTATCAGGGTGGTGAGAGGTCTGCTGAAACCCATGTACTACTCAACCAGCTGACCACTGGGCCTCCGCTGTAGGTAGAGCCCAATCAACCTTTGCTTTCCCTGCATTATATCCGCGCCACTGCGACACAGGTTCTCGTCCTGGTCCCGGTCGTACCGACCGTGACTGAGTGGTCATTATGTGACAAGCCGTGGCGGTTCTCTTTCTAACAGGTTTCTCCTCTTTTCTGAGTTGTGCGTCTCATAAGTGTCCCGACATCTCGCTCAGATGAATATTTCAACACAGGATAGGCCTGGATATGTTTAATTCCCATTAATGATTGATAATGAACCACCAGCCCTGTATGTCCCTCAACTCTCTGGAAATGAGAGGATTTATCCGGCTTTTACTTGACTGTGTCAAAGCTGGTTTATAGCATTAACATTTCATGAAGACATTTTTAGTCCCAAAATAGTTGTTTCTATCTTTCCATCGCTTTGTTTGTAATATTGAGGGAGAGGTGTGTTATAAACCGAACGAACGTCTCGGCAATGATTCAGATCGACAGTTAGGCAGACAATTATGCACGCAAGGCCCGATGGACAGAGGGAGAGGGAAAGACCGAGACAGAACCCAAAGAGAGAAAGAGTGGCAGCATGATGATGCTTAGCGTGAAAACTCTGGGTCTAACTGGGTCCAACTGGGTCTAACTGGGTCCAACTGGGTCCAACTGGGTCCAACTGGGCCTAACTGGGCCTAACTGGGTCCAACTGGGTCTAACTGGGTCTAACTGGGTCTAACTGGGTCTAACTGACCGAAACCAGCGGTGAGGATAAAAGAGGACACCATTTCCAGGCAGAGTTGGCACAGGGCTGGTGTAATGGGACGTAGCCATTCCCGCCACCTCCTTGGGCAATCCTCACAGCGCGTGTCAGTATGGTGACCGTGTGTTAATGCGGACAACCGTCCATGGACTCAAGCTGCATTCAATCGTCAATGGAGTTAAGCGTTTGCCATCAAGCTTCATGGAGATTGTGGGCAAATAAGCACGAGAGGCTGTCTCATCTGTGTGGCAAACGTATACCAGAGGCCTGTGCGTGTAGAACCAATGCATGCATACATCCTTCCTGAATGTAGACATGCAATGCCAACAGTAAGCACTCTAGTAAACATTTCCCTAGAGGACACAATTGGGGAAGGGCAGGGGGGTTTCCTACCCCTGCATTGAAGAGAGATCCTAAGCTCCCTGTGATCGAATTATACACCTACCATCTACTAACTGTGCAAGCACCATGCTCCCTCCTTAGCACTTCACAGGGTCAACGCGGGGCTTCGGTGGGTGGAGGAGGAGGAGGGGATGACGAGAAGGAGGAGGCAGGACAGAATAGCTCCAGTTGCATAACCTCCTCGCTCCATCTCTCAGGCATCCATCATCCACATTACTGTCATCCTCACCGAGTAGGCGGTGATGTTGTGGGTTTTTTTCAATCAAGCACACACACACGTGAATTCCACTCTGTGTTCTCGTGGATGAGGTCACCCCTATGCAGGTGTGTTTTCAGTGACATTTAGGGCGGTGTCCAGGTGGACCTGTATGACCCGTGTCCTGACTGAGTGACACACACGCCGCTGATTGGGTGATTCTGGTTTTGAGTTCTGGTTGAACAGAGGCTTGCAAGGTTACTGGTTAGTGTCTCCTGCTGTGAAATTGCTGTAATACCTTTGGGACCAAACTATGGTTGTCTGATGGTCCATTTGTGGCCGTCCTCAAGCTAGCACAGGAACACACCGGGTCATCAGTAACCCTCACTAACATAATCTCTCCCTGACAACACGGTAGCCTTATCTACCTCCCCATCGCGTTTCCTCTCTCTCCTTCGTTCCTCTAGACAGAACAAGGACAACACAACAAACACATAAACATGGACTAGCCCACTGCAATAATTACTTTATCTATCTTCACCCAGGCAATGAAGTCTTAGATCAATACAATCACATCCCTGTTACTATCCAGCTGAAGGTGAGCTTTTCAATTACTCTTTCACTCACACACACAAGCACAAGCCCACGATCTTGTACTCTGTAAACACTGAATCCCTATGTGCATTTCCTAATACAGGCAGCTAATGCACGTGGAGACATTGTACGCACATTGCACACAACCAATATCCAACTCAATGGGAAGCATTGAGAGGTGGCGATAACCCCAAACAGCCCTTCCAGGAACGCCCGTCTCTCTCGGAGATCACAAAGCCCTCCTCGATCCCTCAGTGCCGTACCAATATTGACGAAGCAAACGTATGAATAAATAATCGTGTTTGAATTGAATAGTCATTTCCCCCACCCGCCCCCACAGGAGTCTTAAAGGCGCGTAAGAGAAGGAGAGAAGGAGAAGAGAAGGAGAGGGAGGAGCGCTGCTCTGCGTGGTCGCCTGAGGGCCGTCAGGAGTTAAAGCCGGCTGACTTCCTAGTGCTTCACCAGAGGAAGCCATTTAGAGGGAGGTGGTGGGGGTGGGGTGGGGGGGGGGATTAGAGGAGTAGATTTATGACCCTGTGGAAGGAGTCCTCAGCCACCACACTGGTATTCTGATCACGCAGCTCATACATGCTGCTAGGTGTCCTGCAAGGTGCCCTTCACACACACATGCCGTCATGCGACAAAGTCTGGGAAAAAACTGCGGCATTCCCTCTCCCTGCTTTCCCTCCCTCCTTCCCGGTCCGTCTCTGCCGCTCTCTCTCTCTCTCCCGCCGTCTCACCCCCCCCCCAGTCTCTCCCTTGTCTCACTCTCTCTCTCTCCCCCGCTGAGTCACTCCCTCTCTCTCTCTCACCCCCGCTGACTCACTCTGTGCCCCTTTTCTCTTGGTTCATCTTCCTGCTGTACTCCCTGGAAGGATCTCCGGTCCGGTGGCTGTGAATCTCTCTCTCCATCGTTATCCACTCAGTGATATCCCCTCCATTCTTTCTACTGGGACCACACTGCATATGTTCTACTTCACAGTTTTTGTGTCTGTTAGGGAGCACATATTCTCCTCTGCTCAGAGCTTCAGGCAGCAGCTTAGCCTTTTACAGTTGCTTTCTAATCCCATGCATCAAAAGCACTGAGCTGTGACATTGCTGGTTTACTCACAGTTCTAATGCATTGGTGAAACACTTCATTCATTTATTCATTTGCCAGGCGAGAAAGAATGAAATTCCAGAGGAGTAACGATGTACAGATCACAACTCATATAGGTTATATTTTTTCTGTTTCAGATTACAGTTTTGTCTATTTCTATATATCTCAGATAATAGTTATGTCTCTTTCTATATATCTCAGATAACAGTTTTGTCTCTTATTCTATATATCTCAGATAACAGTTTTGTATCTTATTCTATATAGCTCAAATAACAGTTTTGTCTCTTATTCTATATATCTCAGATAACAGTTTTGTCTCTTTCTATACATCTCAGATAACAATTTATTCTCTTTCTGCATGTCTCAGATAACAGTTTTGTCTCTCTCTGCATGTCTCAGATAACAGTTTTGTCTCTCTCTGCATGTCTCAAATAACAGTTTTGTCTCTTTCTGCTGTCTCAGATAACAGTTGTGTCTCTCTCTGCATGTCTCAGATAACTGTTTTCCGAATGGGTTCTGAGGGACACCAGGACATTGACTTGGCCATTCTCACCGCTCTGCTCAAAGGTAGGGGTGTTTGCGTCTGCGTCCGTGGGTTGGATGGTGTTTGAGTGTTGGTGTGTGTGTGCAGATTCTATGAATTCCCTTTTTAGTGTAGCCTGAGGGAATTCTCAGAGTTTGTCTGTGTGTATCCTGGGTAGTTAACAGGATCTTAAATAATTTCCAGATGCTCGGAGCCTAATTACAGGTCGTATCTACCCAGCAGTTTGTCCTATGTCCTTCACTACGTCCTTCACTATGTCCTTCACAAGGTCTTTGCCAGGCATGAGGGAGAGATAACACACACCAGTAAACAAGAAGTTGATGAAACGTTATTTTAGAATGAATAAAACAAACCACTCAACTCAGGAGCAGTTAGGACTTTCCGTTCTTTCATTGATATATCCATATTATTCTACCCTGCTCACTCTCAATCAATAGTTTTGAGATTTGTTTTATTGCACGTATTGATCAGGAGAGTAGCTCCCCACTCAATTGGTCCTGTGGCTGATGAAGCTATCCCCTACTAACTGATTGGTCCAGTGGCAGACATGGCTACCCCCTGCTGTGTGATTGGTCCAGTGGCAGACAGGGCTACCCCCTACTGATTTATTGGTCCAGTGGCAGACAGGGCTACCCTCTACTGAGTAATTGGTCCAGTGGCAGACAGGGCTACCCTGAGTGATTGGTCTAGTTGCAGACAGGGCTACCCTCTACTGTGTGATTGATCCAGTGGCAGACAGGGCTACCCTCCACTGAGTGATTGGCGGCCATTTTCAAATCCATAATAGATTAAGGACCCCCTCCTGAATTGGTTCTCTCTGGAACACTGGATCTGACAGCACAGAGAGGAACCTCCATAATTCATACCGAGCAGCATGTCTACGATACATGGTTTTCTCTATGCCTCTTTTTCACTCACATTTTACAAATTTGTTAAACAATGAGCAGGGGATAGCTAACAGTTATGTCATCCAACGGTAACCCAAGCAGTCCCCTATTATATTTTATTCTCTGTTTAATTCCTATTGCACTATTCGGCATCTTATTACCAAGCTCTATAACAGCTTCACTTATTAGCCCTGTTTCAAATCCCTCCTGACCAACTCGGTATACTAAGTAAATCGGACGTCATAAAAGGTATGTAGTTTTAACCCAGCCTCTCGTTAGCATATGAGGTTTCTTCAACTACCGGTTATAGTGCCTGTAGCAAGAGATTTTATCCCAGTATGGGGTTAGAGGGCCAAGAACAGGTGGCTGTCTGTAAAGGGGGTCAGGTTAAAGTATAGTATAAAGTACAGAAAATAACCAGTGTGGACTTAGGTACACCTTGCTACTATCTGATTGCCCCTCCCCCCCCCCTTTGTTTGCCTTGAGAAATGTCTAAATTCTTCGTGGCATAGGTTCCACAAGGTCCTGAAACTCTTCTTCAGAGATCTGGTCCATTTTGACATGGTAGCGTCACTCGGTTGCTGCAGGTTTGTCCACTGCTCATCCATGATATGAAGCTCACGTTCCACCACGTCCCGGAGATGTTCTATTGGATTAAGATCTGGGAGCTGTGGAGGCCATTTTCCAGCCACTCAAGCCATTTTCGGTGAACTCATTAATGTAACCATTAGAGAATGGGTACACCGTGGTCATAAAGAGATGGTCGTGGTCAGCAACAATACTCAGGTTGCCTGTGGTGTTTAAACGATGATCAATTGGTACTAAGGGGACCAAAGTATTCCAAGAAAATATCCTCCACACCATTACTCCACCACAACCAGCCTGATCCATTGATACAAGGCTGGATAGATCCAAGCGTTTTTTTATTCTGACCCTGCCACCTGAATGCAACGTTTCTCCAATCTTCTTTTATCCAATTTTGGTGTGCCTGTGGAAAGTGTACCCTCGGTTTCCTGTCCTTAGCTGACAGTGGCAGCCTGTGTGGTCATAAAAGCCTGTGTGGCAGCCTGTGTGGTCATGCCTGACAGTGGCAGCCTGTGTGGTCATAAAAGCCTGTGTGGCAGCCTGTGTGGTCATGCCTGACAGTGGCAGCCTGTGTGGTCTTCTGCTCTTCTAGCCCACCGCGTTTGACGGGTTGTGTTCAGAGATGCGCTTCTGCATCCCTAAGGGGTAACAACTGCTTATTTGAGATACTGTTAACTTTTTATTAGCTCGAACCAGTTTGGCCATTCTCATCTGACCTCTGCTATCCACAAGGCACTTTTGTCCAGAGAACACTTCTCATGTTAACCCACAAATGGTTGTGCAGGACAGTCAATCGGTCAAGTGATCAACCATGCTACATTCCAAGTCACATAAATCACCCTCCTTCCCTATTCTGATGCTCTGTTTGTACTTCAGCAGATCGTCTTGACCATGACTCTATGCATTGAGTTGCTGCGAAGTAATTGGTTGAATAGATATTTGATTTAACAAGCGGTTAAAAAGGAGGAGCTAATGAACTGGCCGGTGAGTGTAGATAGTTTGTTGAATGTTTGTTGATAGTACTAATATCTATTGACAACCAACTGCTTTCTGAGTTTAGACTTAAGGTTAGGTTTAGAATAAGTTTTAGGGTGAGGGTAAAAATTAGGGTAAGGCTTCTGGTTACAGATTAACTTTCGCTACTCTCAAATTAAAGTCTTTGGTACCAAAAACAAATGACTGGTATGATAATGAAAGTGAAACTAAAATACATTTCACACATTATCTACATGCCAATCATTACGTTCCACAATAACTACTGGCTAAACAGCAAAACGAGGAGTCACATTGTTCCCCCTATTCCTCCTCCCAGGGGCCAACGCGTCGGCTCCCGACCAGCTTAGCCTGGCTTTAGCCTGGAACCGCGTGGACATCGCCCGCAGCCAGATCTTCATCTACGGACAGCAGTGGCCCGTAAGACATAGCCTCACTGCCTTGTTTGCCCTAGTGGCCGCAGCAGGTGCTTTCACATGTTTACATTTGAAGGATTCCCAGATCCTTCTGAGCCCCTGTGTGTGGGGGGGGATCCTTGTACTAATTTGTGTTTATTTCCACACCTCGATGACAGTGCTAATGTGGCGTTGTACTATTTTACCACAAGGGCGAGAGGAGACGTTTTAAAGAAAATATCCTGCTATATGAATGTTGACATATGTTCGTGTGGCTTTCTAAGGGAGGGTCAGATGTAGACATCCGGACTAATAGGTAGCTTTTGGTTGGGTTAACCTTTCACGGGAAATAGAAAATAGCTATGAAAATGTAATTCCTGCCCTCTGAAAGTTACCTGTCGTTTAGCCCTGACTAACGCTGAGATGCATACTGAGACAAAGCTATTTGCATATTGATAGAAATGTAATTCATCATTAGGTGTGGACAGGACAGACAGAAAAACGGATTATTCCAAACACCAGTTTGGTTGGTATAATAAAACCCAAATGTAATTTTGCTCTGTAAAAATTAATCTGGATTAAATAAACAAAATTCCAAAGATGCATCGAGGCTTGGAATTGACCAGGGAGCATGCACTGCATCCGGGCCAACCCTGTTCCTGGAGATCTTGTCTTCCAGCTAATTATAAGAACCAGGTGTGCTAAATTAGAGCTGGAGAGAAAACCGACAGGCCAGTAGATCTCCAGGAACAGGCAGCCCTGACGTAGAGCATCGTGAAACCACGGCCGTGGCAACTTTTCACCCACATAATATTACAGGGTAGATCTAAGGCAGCGCAGTCCACACGAAGCTGTGGCAACCACACTTTCTCCATCAGGATTTAGGGCATGAAGCCATGGCCGTCTAACTGCGGAGGGCTTTCCTGTGGCTCTCCGTCAGGTGGGATCTCTGGAGCAGTCCATGCTGGATGCCCTGGTGCTGGACAGAGTGGACTTTGTGAAGCTGCTGATTGAGAACGGAGTGAGCATGCATCGCTTTCTCACCCTCTCCAGACTGGAGGAGCTCTACAACACGGTACCTAACAGCCACCGTCATATTTACCGTGGTATTATACATGGAACGTGTTGGCTAAGTCATTTACATACTGCATTTGCAATTGTTAAGACCCTGTTGTGTGGACGGCATGAGACGTATAGTAACCCGTGTTATTTGTTCCGCACTCATAATAACATGTAAACTCTGTTGTTCGTGCTGCGGTGTTAATTCCTAAAGCCTTTTAACGCATGTTAAGACATTGTAACATCTGCCATACACGGTCATTATCGACACTGGCTTCATTGTATACTTACAGTGTTGGTGGTATTCTGTTTAAATGAGCCATCTGTCGTAGCTCCACATGTGCTGGGGGCCATGGTGTGGTTTATGAACTAAACATGGCTTCTGTTTGCTTTGTCAGAGGCACGGACCATCCAACACGCTTTACCACCTGGTCAGAGACGTCAAAAAGGTATGGTTATGTCTGTGTAGTAAGTGTGTGTGACTGCGTAGGTGTTTGTGGGACTGTTTGCTTGTGTACAAACGCAAGGGCATCACATTTTAATTTGTCTAGACGCGAGTTACTTTTTATTTGCAGAGTGTGTGTAGCTCTGAACATTGCTGTTGTGGCTTACGGCACATCTAGGAGTCGGCTTCTCTCCTTTCCAGCTGAGGTTCCAGCAGTGGCTGGGTAGAGATGCTTCCGTCTTTCATCTCTCTCTACCCCTCCCATGTCTTTTCGCTGTGCCCACACTCACTTCAGGCAAATGCGGTACAGTATGCCCATGGTCATGCATGCCCTGGATGGTTCAATCCTGTGGTAGCACTGCTGCATCTCTGACATTAAACGAGGAAAGGCATTCCCGAAAAAAAAAAAGCCAAGTACACACGATCACACCCAATTATGGCTGTCACAGTTACAGTAACTTTTACCTCTCACCAAATCATGAACACATCTGCTAATATGCGTTTCTCAGATTCGTGTAACAGCCGTCCCGTTGGGAGTTGTGAGTGGATACAACACATCCATCATTATGACAGATCAGTCTAAGGTCAGACTGTTGACTATGTGAGGCTTTGGTTGGTGGTACTACCTTGTCTCTCCCCTATCTCTACCCTATCTCTACCCTGTCTATCCCCTATCTCTACCCCATCTCTCCCCTATCTCTACCCTGTCTCTACCCTGTCTCTCCCCTATCTCTACCCCATCTCTCCCATATCTCTCCCCTGTCTCTACCCTGTATCTCTACTCTGTCTCTACCCTGTCTCTCCCCTATCTCTACCCTTTCTCTCCCCTATCTCAGCCCTATCTCAGCCCTGTCTCTCTCCTATCTCTACCCTGTCTCTACCCTAGCTCTACACTAGATCTACCTTATCGCTCATGCTATTGAGTGCTCACAGTAAGAGCTAACATTTTGGAATAACTGTCATTATCAAGCATTTATAACTACACACGCTTACAAATGAGAATAACTATTACACCAATAACTAATGCTTACAAGTGATTTAGTGCTTGGTTATTCATTGTTTATTATATACAAATTAAAAGTCAATAGTTTAAATCAAAATCATTTTTATATGACAGAATTGTATGTCAAATACAATACCAGTACCAGTACCAGTACTAGAACACTTGCAGGAGGTGGTCTACCTTTTGACGATGACTCATAATGCTCATTATCTGCCTCTGGTGAGAGCCCAATGGTAAGGTCTAGAAAGGTCTTTCATTTAGTGTAAAAGAGTCTTATTTGATTGCAGTAACGTGCTCACATGGGATATTACAGTAACGTGCTCACATGGGATATTACAGTAACGTGCTCACATGGGGTATTACAGTAACGTGTGCTCACATGGGGAAGCTGTGGATGTTACAGAGAGTCGTGATGTAATCCTCCCTCATTTAAACTTTCCTATAACCCTTAGGTGCGTGACGAGGGTTACAAGCACTTCAGGGGATTACACTAATGAGCCTCACACACACACACTCGCGCAAAGGCTCAAAACGAATACCCATGCAACGTACATATTGATTTGCACAAACATTAATACACAGAAATTTGAATAATCAGTACATATATATTAAATACGTACAGTGTACAATTTAAAAACCGATACAATTCCAATGCATAAAGCTCATTCTTATTTCCATCCATAGTCCGTAATACTGTGGCCTTTCATCCGTGTCATTCCCTCTATTACCATGCTGTATGGAGGTGAGGTAGTGAATGTGTGGTATTGATGTGCGGTATAGCACTCATTTCTTTCACCAGGGTGGCCAGAAGGTGCCCCTCCCCCTATTCCCTCTCTGGAGAAACACTCAGATTGCCACCAGCTACCGTACAATGCCACCGTGGTCCACAATCCTCAGGGTGCTCATGGCAGATTAAAGACCATTGACTTAGTGTCATCTAGGAGGGGTGGGGTCTATTGCTCCGTAAGAGAGAGAGGGAGAGGGGGCATCCACACAATAGAGAGAAGCTATCTTAAGGGTGGAGGATAGGGTTGTGGCTATCTTGAGGGTGGAGGATCGGGTTGTAGCTATCTTACGGGTGGAGGATCGGGATGTAGCTATCTTAAGGGTGGAGGATCAGGATGTAGCTATCTTAAGGGTGGAGGATCGGGATGTAGCTATCTTAGGTGTGGAGGATCGGGATGTAGCTATCTTAAGGGTGGAGGATCGGGATGTGGCTATCTTAAGGGTGGAGGATCGGGATGTGGCTATCTTAAGGGTGGAGGGTTTGGGATGTGGCTATCTTAAGTGTGTAAGGTTGGCCCTAGAACCCAGACCCCTGTATTCGATGGGGCTGGGATGTGTCTGATGTTATATGGAGTGAGTACTCTTGCTGACATATTGTATTGCCAAGTTGCGTAACTGAATTCATATAGCCGTCTGTACATAGCAACTTGGCCTGTTTAATTACTTTTTACAGATTTTAACCATAAAATACAGTTAGATTAAGTTTACAGGAACTTTGAGTTGATTCTAAAATGAAGCAAAAGGCAAATCCGGTTTTAAAGATTATGCTGCATTGTCAAGCATGTTACCACACTGACAATAGTAGGGGGACATTTCGCAAGAAAACGACACCTTTCTCCACAATGTGCTTTACTTCTCCACAGTGTACTTTACTTCTCCACAGTGTACTTTACTTCTCCACAGTGTACTTTACTTCTCCACAGTGTATGTTACTTCTCCACTGTGTACTTTACTTCTCCACTGTGTACTTTACTTCTCCACAGTGTACTTTACTTCTCCACAATGTGCTTTCTTCTTATCTGCAATTGATTGAATTATACCCTCAATCAATATGGCTGATCCCAGTGTGCACAACCATATGCAGGTGCTTACAGGCAGAACTACTAACAACTGCAGGTGCTTTTGGTTTAGCTTGGCTTGCGCAATGAAACTCTGCCCATGTAGCATTTCTGACCTGCTCACTTTACCTCCAAACGAAGAAACCAACAGTATTTGCCTTCAGGCCTGTGGATCAGGTCGAGGTGTGACTCTCAAACAAAACAAAGGAATCCTGGAGAGGTCAGGTTTGACATTGTAACAGACTGGCGATTCGGCTAGGTTCAGGGGAAGGGGCTAGTGCTTCATCAGAACTTGTGTGCGTGGGAGGTGGGGGGTAAAACGCAACGACTCCGATTACAAAGTGTTGTTTACAAGCATTGTCAGAATAACTGGGAGGCTTTACTTGGATAACAGGAACACAATAGAGTGCTGTTTGATGAGGACATGGTTTGAGCATTCTAATGAAATTAAACAGGTGGAGATGAGATGTTAATAA
This sequence comes from Novumbra hubbsi, assembly GCA_016801125.1. Lineage (NCBI taxonomy): Eukaryota > Metazoa > Chordata > Actinopteri > Esociformes > Umbridae > Novumbra > Novumbra hubbsi. The sequence goes on from JACXGK010004534.1 coordinate 34,431, forward strand.
GGGAACAGTAGATGCATGGCCATTGTCCGGCAGTACGGCAGGGAGGCCCTAACCCTGATTTTACCTTCCCCATTATCTTGTTCGGGCCACAATGGCCTCCTGGGAATTTTAAAAGGATCATGGAGCTCTGATTTCTATCTAAAGGGAATGATAGAGGACCATTATTATTGAGGAATGCCCTCTTATGTGTTCCTCTGTGATCTTCAGACTTCTGGCCATCTATCTCTCCCAGCACTGAACCCCTGATAAGATTTGGTCCTACACTAAAAATGCAAATTAACACACTAGCGATCAAATTAAGAAAGCATCATATTTGATGTTATGTATCCAGTTAAAATCTTCATCCTCCTCCTCCTCATAATCATAATGTCCTTCTTCATTCCCTCATTAACCCCTTCAACCCCCATCACAATGCTATTGATTTTAGGTCAAACTAAGTTAAGCTACATTAAGATAAGCTAAACTAAGTTAAGTCACGCTAAGTTAAGTGAATACAAATTAGGTTATAAACCTTTGTGATCTTATCGGGGGGGTCTCTTCGGGACCTTGGGCTGTATACTCACTGACCTTGTGTGTTCTTTCCAAGCAAGAATATCCAGGGTTCAGTTGGATCTACTTCAAGGTGAATCAGCTAATCGAGTATTCTTTTTAGAAACAAAAAAGTGTGTGTGTGTGTGTGTGTATATGTGAGGTGTAGTGTGGATGATTTGCGTGGGGCGTTTTCCGTTCCTTTCACCTTCTGATGCTCCTCTGTCGTGGGGGCTGTGCAGTGTTGTCTGACCAATTTCCCCATCTCCAGGGTAACCTGCCACCAGACTACCGCATCAGTCTAATTGACATCGGCCTGGTCATCGAGTACTTGATGGGCGGAGCTTACCGATGCAACTACACCAGAAAGAGGTTCAGAACTCTGTATCATAACCTATTTGGACCCAAACGAGTGAGTGGCAGCCAAACAGTCTTCTGATATGTGCATGTCAGCGTTTCTTGTCTGTGGGTTCAGTTCATTCACATTTTTACGCTGTAACTCTATCCCATGGGCAGAAATATCCAGACTGGTCTTGGGTTAAAGTGCACAGGACTTGGGGCTGTGATTCATCTTTCCACACAAAACTGACCCTAAGCACACCTTAATGCTAAGATAAGCCTGTGAAAGGTCCAACCAAAGCCCAGACTTGAAGATCACAGATGCTCCCCATCCAGTCCAACAGAGTTTAAGTGGATGTACCAAGGATAATGAGAATACATTGTGTGTAGATTGATGGCAAAGAAAATAAATAAAAATCTATTATGAGGTAGGTTCAGAAAAGAAAATATATGCGGAGGAAGCAAAAGTGTCTGAATACTTTCCAAAGGAGCTATATATTAAAAGTATTTCTCTCAAAACATCTGTGTTAACAAGTATTTCTCAAACTCCCCCAAAAATTGAGTATTTGAACTGTGGTTCCCCATAACTGTGGTTCGTTAGATGCAGATGTCATAAACATGGCAGTTTTTTTACTCAACATTTGCCTGTTGAATGATTTATATATCACACGTCCATTGCTGGAAGATTATACTCTTAAGAAGTTATGCACGACTGCAGGCATTCAATCAGTTGGGGGGGGGGCTTAAGAATTTACTTCTTGACTACATAGAAGATAATACTAAATGATTGCCTTGTGTGCTAACGATGGTCATGCTTCATATATGTTGATAAGCAAATGCTTGTTTGTTATAGCAGGATTTGAAAAACTTTAGTGTAAAAGTTAAGGTTACAGCTAAGGTTAGGTTATGCAGATTCCATCAACACATTCTACACAGTGTGTGTGCAAGAAGTAAAAAACAAAGAAAAGAAAAAAAAGAAAATAACAAAACAGAAAAATAGAGGATGTTAGAGGAATGGTGGACATCTAATTAACTCATTTGTGATGTGTTTTAACATGATTTGCGGACACTGAATGTGTCGTCTTAAAGGGGGAAAAAACGGTGTGATTACAGGCACACACACACACGCACACACACACACACTCCCCACAGGAGACCTGAGTTATTTTTAACATCAGTTGGGGAAGCAGCTCACATGATGGCCCATGAATGCATTATTCATACATGGCCTGCTTTAATACGCCTCAGAGTGCCTGCCACTGCATAGAACTTCACTTAGCAAGGCTTCCCCTCTCGCACTACCACACACCGTGAGAAGAGAGAAGGTTACAGTAACAGGTTACCATTTACACACAACTGTTGGTCTAGAGCACGCTACCGTTCCTATAGAACAGTCTCATACCTCAGATGGGATATTCCCAGAGTGTACTGATTTCTCTCTAACCATGTCCCTTGGTACTTTTCCAGCCCAAAGCCCTGAAACTGCTGGGGATGGAGGTGAGTCCTGGTATCAGCGCGTCCACCATTTGGTCACAGTTTGGTGTTTCCCTGATTTGAATCATAACTGTGGAGTCTGTGTGTCGGGCTCATGTGCGACTTTTGTGTTTTTATTGTGTGTTTTTCTTTGTGTGTTTTTTCTTTGTGTGTTTTTATAAAGAAAAAAATAAATTTCAAACACTTTAGAGAGCAGGTAAAATCAGTCCAGTATACATGAATTAAATATGACTTAATCCTACCTCTGCCTGTGTTACTGTTTAGAAATCTGCAAATAGATATCTGCAAATTGTGTTCAACGAGATGTGATTATTATTGGGTGAATCTGTAAATACCTACAGATTCACAGTGGAGTGTACCCTAGCTGCTATAGACACCAGTCCTTTCCCAGATCTATCCAAAAGATGACCTTCAAATCTGACATACACCAATAGGTTTTTATCAACACACTCTTGGTATTGCAGCAATGCCACCGAAGCCACAGCTAGTGTTAACTACGACAAGATGATAGTCTTCCTAAATGATCCTTTGTCTCCCCCTGTGGGCCAATGTAGAGCATCACACCCAGGAAGAGATTAATTAATGTCTTCGCTCTCACCCGACTCGGTGCCCTTCGCTGCAGGACGACATGCCAATCCGGAGGGGTCGCCAAAAGACCACGCGCAAGCGCGAGGAGGAGGTGGACATTGACCTGGACGACCCCGAGATCAACCACTTCCACTTCCCCTTCCACGAGCTGATGGTGTGGGCCGTGCTGATGAAGAGACAGAAGATGGCGCTGTTCTTCTGGCAGCACGGGGAAGAGGCCATGGCTAAAGCCCTGGTGGCCTGTAAGCTGTGCAAGGCAATGGCCCACGAGGCGTCTGAAAATGACATGGTGGACGACATCTCCCAGGAGCTCAACCACAACTCCAGGTGAAATGTACCACAAGACACACCGTCATCCACACCTCCGCCATCCTCATGAGCATTCTGGGGGGGGGGGGGGG
>JACXGK010004535.1:0-21362 GCA_016801125.1 Novumbra hubbsi
TGTTTAGGCCAATTGTCTAAATGTGCAAAAGTAAGGAGCACAGGGGAAAAATATTGGATATATGGAATAGCCTCACTACATAGTACATGGGAATGGTAGTTATATTGATGACATAACTCATCCCTTACACCTCTGTGAGAGTAATCACTAAACCCTAATTAAGATGATGACAGTTACCACATGGTTTAAGCCGGCAACTCACAATTAGGCTTCTTAACAAAAGTATGTGTTTAGGGATTCTCGCACCACTTAGATAGGTATTCATGAAATCGCAAGCATTTCTTTTAACCCATGTAAAATCCTAACATTAAACTAACCACATGGATGACCTGTCCCACAAAAGACACAAATGTTAGGGATTTTTTATAATGAGCAGTGTGACAACCAATCCATGTGAAAAACAACCCACCTCTAGTGTTTGTCTCTTAAATTAACAGAGAAAGAGAATGGGTGAAAGAAATGCATAGTGAGTTTGTGTGAATGTGTGTGTGTGTAGGGGGGGGGGGTCTGGTTGTACAAAGGAAACAGAGATAACCAACAAATTTGGCCAGTGAGTAAAACCATCACAGGACAATGCACACTGACTTGCCCAAAGGCATAGCCCGCCACACCAGTTAGGGAACGTCCCACGGCATACTCAGTGTCTAGGCCAGGCAGGCCCTTCAGAATAACAAGGATAAATGTCCTAAGAACCAGAGAGAAGGTCTGGCTCCGTTCCTGCTGGCACCCACAGTCCCCTTCCCCCAACTGAGGGCCGTCCCAGCCACAGCAGCCCACCAGAGGCCTGATAGATGAGCAGCGTTATGGGGCATGTAGAAGTTGCCCGCGCCATGGTCTAGTCGCAAAGGTCCACCCACTGCCCCTACCAAGTACCCTTAGGTGGGTGGATGTCTTAGGGGCAGCAGCCAGACACTAATACTCCTGGGTGGTGTGTCAAGTAATTAAAAGAAACCCGAAGCTGGAGTCTCTCTCTCCTCTGGCACAGAGCTTCAAAGAATAAGACCCATTGGGGGTGAAGGGCCGTTCTGATACGACATCTGCGGCCAGCCATCCTGTACCCTTGCTGACCAAGTCGCCCGGGTCAATCTTCCCCATCCCTTTCTGTATCACGCTACACTGCCACCGGAACATGGCTGCTGTTGGATGCCCGACCGGCGTCACTCAGAACCCGCGTCTAGACATGTTCCACGGCTGCTGAGCGTTGGGCTAACCCGGACACACTCTCAGCAAAATGGTCTGCTTCAAGTATAACAGCCAGATACTGGATATTTAGTGCCAAAATGGGTAGCTGGCAATAAGCGGGTGCTGCTAGCCAACAGGACAGTTTGAATGGCTAGATCCCCTCCCCCCAACATTTTGACCGCCAATGGACCAAAACTCACCTGGCAGCCTCTCTTCTCGATCTCCGTGATGCACTTCTCGATGAGCAGGGGAAGCATGAGTCCCGTGTTCTCCCTCTCCACCACCCTCCAGGCCTCCACACCAAACATCTGCGGCTCCCGGTGCCCGTTGTAGCCTCCGTCCAGGGAGTTCTGCCAATGCTCCATCAGGTTTAGCTTCACGTAGATCAGGCCCCGAGGCTCCAGCTTCACGGCCAGCTGGTGACTCCTGGTCACCCGGAAGAGCGCCGGCAACGCCACGGTGCCGTGACAGCACACCCGGTTCTTCTTGGGCGTGGGGTCCCAGCTGAACACCACCAGCTTCAGGTGCTGGGCGTTCTCCAGTTCAATGTTGAACGTGTGGTCCATGTCCAGGAAGGTGGTCCGGCACGTGAGCAGGGCGGTGCGCGCCTTGTTCACCGAGTCCACCTGGATGGCGCAGTAGACGTCCCGAGAGTCGGCGCGCGGAGGCTTCAGGTCCTCGGCGCCGTAAAAGTGCAGACTGATCAAGCCTGAGATGTACTGGGTGCACTTGGGCTGCTCCGTGAACGCGTAGTGGCGGAATGCGTCAATATCTAGTTCTGTACCGTGCAGTTTAGGGCTGCAACTTCCCCCTGTTACTCCCCCTACTCCGGAGCGTTCGTCTCCACCGGCTGTATCTTTCTCCTTCCCCTTGCACCCCTTACCCTCCGAGGACCCGTGCATCCCAGATTTGGCCACCAATTCTGGGGAGTCCCCGTCGCTGAGGTAGCCCCCCTTGCTGGCCGACTTCGAGGTGCAGCTGCTCTTCTTCTTGCTGTAGCTTTGCTGCGTCGACACGCTGCTGTCCAGGTGATACCTGGAGATAACATTCCGGCTAGCCGCCACTCCCTGCACGGCCCCTTCGGTCAACTGGCGAGGAGCCGGGCCTGGCCCTGACCCACTACTTGTGGTGGGACACTGGCTCCTTGTCTCTGTTTGGATGTTCATACTGGCTCCAATGCCACTGGCGTTGTGGTTGTTGTTAGGGGTCCCTTTGACGCTGAGCTTGCGACTGAGTTCCGGAAGCCTCTTCATCTTCATGGAGAGTTTACGGACAGTGCGTGGGGACTTGATCTTATCCGGGAACGACCAGTTGAGGGAGCTTCCTTTCTTGGCAGGGTTGGGGCTGGATGGTGGCGAGAAGCCAGTGGTGACTAGGTCAGGGCACTCTGCTGCAGAGAAACAACATGGATGTAGAAAGTCACCATACTGATCTTACAGTCAGCAGAGAATATAGACAAAACAGACAAGATTGAGACTATAGACTACTGAAAGGCTTTACTTCTACAACGTTTAGGGCTCCAGACTCACTTCATTGGTGTCACGGAGACATTCAGTTGGAGGCACTATCACATCATTTGGACGCACCCTCAAAACAATGATCTTAAATAATTATTAGGGTAAAATAAACATTTCTGTTCAATTCCACAAAAACATAAATTGCAATCTTACATTTTAGGAACACCTTCTGCTCTTTGTGCCTTTTGTTCAACTCGGAATCAGATCTTTGAGTTGTTCAGTGAAAAGCACAATTAGATTGCACTATCGTCATACCTCGCCTGGCACAACACATCTAAGATGTTAATTACGTAGGGTTGCCTGCCAGTTTCGTTTGCCAGTTTCTGTTGTCACAGTAACCTTTCAGAGGAGGGTAAGTGAATGGGAAAGTGGATCATACGCAGCCACACACGAAATTTGCGTATCAGAAGTTTGATATCAGAACAAAAATTTCACATTCTCTTTGGACCAAATCATTACCCTTGAGTAAATACAAAATATTTAATTAAAGATGTAACTAAAAAAGCCATAAAAAAGACCTAAAATGAAAATTAAGCTTATCACTTTCTGCAAAAACCAAATGTCAGACTATTCGACAAGGGGTAACATTAGACTACTATAGCGCAAAAATATTATCTTTCAATGTCAGCAACTGCCTACATGCAAGAACAAACCCTAACTTCAATGTTCAAAAATAGGTCAACACTTACGCTAAACATGTATTTTTATATTGAATAAAATGCTGGGTACATTTTCATTCGATTACACCAGATGTTAATGCAAAGGTGCGAGCTATAACCTTGTCTCTGAAACAAGCAGTTTACACCTAAAGTAGAATTTGGCACTTCTGCTTCAGGGCTCAGTTCTAACGTTTGTGAAGAGAGTCTTTTATTCTAGCTGTAATCATATCCATTTAATGTGTCTAGATATGCATGGTATGCAATTATTAGTTACCTGACAGGAATATTAAATTGCACTGAGGAATGTTAGTCAAAACATAGGCTTTGAGGCTATAACGATAGTCTAGAAAAAACTAAACCTGTAAAGTGGGACTTTTCTGCTACTTTACTGGCCTTAGTTTGCCTCCAGACATACATCAGTTTCTTTAATAACTCCTTAGACTGTTATGTTTTAAAGTAAAAAATGTTTTGCCTAAAAAAAACCTTGTTCCAGCAGACAGTGTTGAGTGTATATGGACAGGGGAACCCAACAGCTACAGTTTAGATGATTGAAGGGGAATTTGTGATGTCCTGCGTCACCACCGTTATCTCAGAACTCTTTAATTCGGTGCAGCACAGAAGGGTTTTCATGGCACCCCATGGCAGTCAACAATAAGTAAACAAACAACTTGAGTGAACATTTCTTACGCTCAAGTTCATTTCTCACCACAATTCTTTCTGAATTCCATAAAAGATTTACTAGAATGGTATTATTCTGTGTATACAGTTCCCACTTGCGTACCATTCCAGTTCTGTTTTTGTTTTCAAACTGCATAGTTCATCCACGTTGCTGAAACAAAGGAGTGATTCTCTTTGCTATTCACAGTGAACACGGCAAGGGGGGGGGTGAGAGGGAGAGAATTGCGAGGAGAAGAAGGGAGAGGAAAAGAGGACAAAAGAGAGGATGACAGTAATACAGGGAGTGAAAGCTGAGGGAAAGAGAGAGTAAAAGAGCACAGGACAGCAGGTAGCATGACCTGCCCATATCCCTGCTTTATGTTCCCAGGGGCCTGCTGTGCTATTCTGAAGAGGGGTAAGAGGGAGGCCAGCATCAGGCAAAGATGGTGTTGGAGGGGTAAGATGAGCGTAGTGAGAGGGCAGGGTGGGGTTCTGCATGCATGGAGAGAAGCAGAGTAGGGGGTATTGGAGGGGGGGGACAAAGGCACCCCTTGTCCTGCGAATCAGAGGCCTGGCCAATGAGGGGGGTGGTCTCTAACATTACAAAATAAATAAGCCTCCTTTTACTTTCCACTGACTGCTGAATGCACTTCCCTGTTGGCTAGTGCTTCCTGACAATAACAAACACCCCCCCAGATAGGTGAAGAGTAAGGTACAGAATTCCACTGCAAGAGCTGCCACGTCCCATTTAGAGGTTTACATTTGGCCAAACTGACTTGACTCACACTTACACAATTGTGTAAATCAGACCGTGCAACAACCGAGCAAACCAACCTATAACGTAGCATGAGAAAAAGCAGCTGCTGTCACTCCCATCCTAAAGAAACCTGGACTCGACAGCACCGTACTCAACAATTTCCATCCAATCTCTAACATCCCCTTCCTGGCCAAATCTCTTGAAAGAATTGCTGCTTCACAGCTCCAAACATACCTCCTTAATAACAATCTGAACAAGCCTCTTCCGTCTGGTTTACGGCCAATCCACAGTACTGAGACTGCACTTCTAAAAGTTGTCAACGACCTCCTCCTGTCTGCTGATGCCGGTTCTCTCAACATCCTGATTCTCCTCGAACTGCTGCCTTTGACACCGTTAACCACCAGATTCTGCTCACCAGGCTCGAGGGGCTGGGCGTTGAGGGAACGGCACTCTCCTGGCTACTCCTAACCGAACACATTTCATCTCACTCCACGGCCTAAACTCAGACTCCGCTACAGTTACTCAAGGTGTCCCACAGGGCTCAGTACTTGGTCCCCTACTCTTCATCATCTATATCCTTCTCCTTGGTCAAATTTGTCACTTCAACCTTTATTACCACTGCTATGCTGATGATACTCAAATATATCTAGCCACCAAATCCCTCACCAACCCCCTCTCTGACCCATATTGAGTCCTGTCTGACTGCAATAAAAGCATGGATGAAGGAAAACTTCCTGAAACTAAACATTGACAAAACCAAACTCATACTCATTGGAACAAAAGCCACCATCAATAAAACCAGCACTTTCACTCTCAAGATAGATGACACCGTTGTTTCTCCATCCCCCCACGCACGTAACCTTGGCGTCACTCTGGACTCTACACTCTCCTTTGATCAGCACATCAAATAGCCTGTAAAGTCTTCATTTTTCCACCTCTGCAACATTGCCAAACTCAGACCTTCTCTCTCCCGTCCTGCTGCTGAAACCCTAATACATGCGTTTGTAACCTCCCGTCTCGATTACTGCAATCCATTCTTACCGGGTCTCAAATCTACATCTCTGCATAAGCTTCAACTGGTTCAGAACTCTGCAGTCAGACTACTCACTCACACCAAGTCCTGTCAGCATATCACCCCTATCCTCTGTGAATTACATTTGGCTTCCTATCTTCCAACACATTGACTACAAGATCCTCATGCTGACATATAAAGCCCTAAATAACTCTGCCCTGCCTACTTGTCTGATCTTCTTCTTCCATATCAACCTTCACATGCACTCTGTTCCGGTGCTGCAGGCTACCTTATAACCCCCAAGTCCAATCTTAAAAGATTTGGTGGCATTCTCAAGGGTTGCTCCTAGGCTCTGGAACTCTCTCCCCAATACCATCCGTGAACCATTAAGACTCACCTTCCCCTAGCTAGGCACTATCCTATTCTCTTTTGTTTATTTATGTTGTTTGTTTGGTTCCTTGTTCATTCTTGTAAAGCGTCTTTGGGTCCCTGAAAAGGGCAATATAAATATAATGCATTATTATTTTTATTTATGACTAGGGTTTAGAATTAGAACTCTTCATTCACCGAAACGCATTCCAAACATGCCTGAGGGCGCATTAAAGGGTGGCGTGAAAAGGTTCGGCACAGGCCTAGGATGTTCAAGTGGATGTTGGACATAGCTGTCTTACCAATTCACACTACAGCGACTCCTTGTGTCAGTTTGGGTGCCTGCGAGCTCAGTCATGGTTGTTAGACAGACAATTAGCTCTCCTCCGGCATACGTTGATTCCGGAAAATAGCAACTAGTCCGTCAAGCAGTGTGATAGGAAGAATAATAGCGTCACAACAAAGTCTTCCACTTTCTCTAACCTGCTGGAAGTCGCCGTGACAAAGTTTGCAAATACAATTGCAAATTCAACACTTCAAGGTGCTGTAAATTACATCTTAACCCTCACTTTTCCGATTCCCTACTGCTGCTTATAGAAAGCCTGCTTTCACATTATCAATGGATCATTAGTAATATCCTGAGTGCTCCCGATGTCGACCCAGAGGAGACCAACCGGCGCCTCCTGATCACCCTCCACCCTCCCAGATGATAGTCCACAATGTGCCAGGCTCGGAGCCACAACCTTTAGGCAAACCAAACTCACAAAAGAACGAGGTGGGTCCAGCACAAATCTCAGCAACAATCAACCCTTTGAAAGGTGCCCAATATGTTGCCACCCTGTAATAGAGCAAGTGCATACCCCCCCAGGCAACGCCCAACTCTTACGAGCTAAACGCTGCGGAGATCCCAGAGGCCGTGCAGGGGAAGTGCTGTACATTGGGCTGGACCGTTAAAACAAAGAGCCAGCCGCACCAGCAAATCCCACGGGTCAGCTCAGAGTACGTGCCTGATGGCCGCATGCGACACGGCTCCGCCCACAGCTGTCCCATGCCACGTATGCTACGGGGATGACGCCCCGACGCCGGTATGAACATGCCGACATCCTCTGAAATATTTGAAACGCTTACGACGAGGGGCTTGGCCCACCCTGACGTCCTCCCGAGGGTTCAATAAGCTCGCTGACCTGGCTGGGGAAGCCACGTCATCATCTGTCCAACCCCCCCCGAGGGGACAGATCCGTGCTGTTACGTTACACCATAGAGCCACGGCCACTCCGGTATCCAGAGGCAACATGGACATGGATAGCTTTAACGTTCACCTTTAGAAACGTTACACCAAAATACGTATCTAATGACTACACCCCTGGTCGCTTGGCAGACCTTATCCAGAGCGACCGTATTTCTCTAACAGCTCTTGTGTAGCAGTTACGCCCTGTGGGAACTGCGGCAGAGAGAGTGAGGGGCCAGCACCCGACACCTTTTAGCTGAGGTTCAGGGGCACTGTTACTTCACCACCGGGGGCCATGTTCATAGGGTCAAAGAGCGCAAGCTTGCATTCCGCACAGTGGAAACCGGAGCTGGATGACCAGCGTTGCTCCCCCTTCACTGCCCACGCCACCAGACCATCGGTGACCCCCAAACAGCCTGTCAATGACACCCCTCACAAAGAGCAGGAATTTATGGCCCACGGCTTGGCCGCATTTAATTATGTTCTGGGCCCAGACAGGTGCCAGGAGAGGTATTGTGTGTGTGTACTTTTCCCTACAAAAATACTGAGACGCGCATGAGCAACAATCAATAATGTTACCTAGCTTTGAAAAGGTCTTCTGCCCAAGTTGTGAATCAGCCCTTCAAGATAACAAAAACATTGCCGATTTCAATTTTGAGACCTTTACGTGAATCTGAGAACAGTGCAGCAAGATGAAACTGTATTTACTAGACTGTTTTGGTACGCTAGTCCAAGTTCAGCTACAATGTTCACATCCATGGGAAATTGTTGTGTTGTGGACTTCCCTTAAAAACGACACACCAAGCATACAAAACATACAATGCCTTTTAAATGGTTACATGGTGTTAAAGTTAGGGGACAGAAGTCACTATGGCAACACAAGAATAACCAAGACACAAACAGAGGGAGGGAGTGTACATGACTGGATGATGGTACACGTCCCTTAGCTTCTTTTGTCTGCCGAATCTGATCAAATGTCTTGCACTAAACAAGGACTAGGCAGCTATTTGGGACATTGTAGTGTTGGCTTTCCGCTCCTTCTAAATCATTCAGGTCCCCAGAAGTCCGAAGAGGCATTTCATTACGAACGGTGACCAAACCCCTGCTACTAAAGACGCGATCCCCAACAACGCTCTTTACGTTACGTTGAGCACAATGATTGACCGAGGCCCCATGGAAATAGGGTACCATCTGGAAGGCAACCGGAGCCCGGCAGGCTGTCTTTTTCTGATCTCATTGTCGCTGCGACATGGCTACCTGCCGCCAGGGCCTGTCCCGCTCTCAACGTGACCATGGCTACCTGCCGCGGGGCCTGTCCCGCTCTCAACGTGACCATGGCTACCTGCCGCCAGGGCCTGTCCCGCTCTCAACGTGACCATGGCTACCTGCCGCGGGGCCTGTCCCGCTCTCAACGTGACCATGGCTACCTGCCGCCAGGGCCTGTCCCGCTCTCAACGTGACCATGGCTACCTGCCGCCAGGGCCTGTCCCGCTCTCAACGTGACCATGGCTACCTGCCGCCAGGGCCTGTCCCGCTCTCAACGTGACCATGGCTACCTGCCGCCAGGGCCTGTCCCGCTCTCAACGTGACCATGGCTACCTGCCGCCAGGGCCTGTCCCACTCTCACTGTGGGCTGAAGGAGGCAAGCACGGCTGGCATTCCAACTCAGCCCAGACCTACCCGGTATCTCCGGCAACAGCGTGAACTCAAAAGAAAAGCGAACCAGTAAACAAAAGACTAGTAATCCAGGGAGAAAACTCACAATGATTACATATTCACCAGCCCTCACTTTAAGAAAGGCTATTTTAGACACAACACAAGGGTTGGAGCTAGAGGTTACATTTTGGGTTAGGGATAAGGTTAGGTATGTATATATGTTTCACGTGATCCCCATATTAAAAACCTATGAGGGATCTAATCACAACAAAATTTGGCCCCAGCAATTACAACATTTCACCCTAGTAGTAACCATATTTTGCTCTAGAATAACCACATTTCCCCCAGTAATAACCAAATATGACCCTTGTAAAAAACACATTTCACCCTTGTAATAACTAAATTTGACCCCAGCAATAACCACATTTTACTGTAGTATAACCACATTTCACCCTAATAATAACCACATTTCACCCTAGTAATAACCACATTTGGCCCTGGTAATAACCACATTTCACACCAGTAATAACCACATTTCACCCCAGTAATAACCACAATTGACCCTAGTAAAACACATTTGACCCTAGTAATAACCACATTTGACCTCATCAGTCAAACTTCCAGATTCCCCTTCCAGGTGGTCAGGGAACACTGGAACACTTTGCCTCTCAATGCGCTATAAAGCCTATCAACCAATTTCCTCCATACAAACACTGCATTCAGCCAAACAAAGACGCAGTCAATGATAGCCCCATGAGGAGTCTGGGGTGTATCCAGTTAGGAAAAAGACCCAACCATCTGGACAGACAGAGATGGTGCTTCTAGCGGTAGACTGGGTCAATCTAATGTAAGACACGCGTGAATTATCAATCAACAGACTCATGTTATTCAGATCCAATAAAATAGCAGTGCCCATTTTAGCCACCAATATAAAGTCATGGGATTAGTACAACACAAAACAACCTGACAGAAAAGGACCCCACCTCCCCTTCTTTAATCAGTCCTTTTGAGTGGCGGGTGTCCATTATGCCCTGAAGAGGGGAACCAAAACACTCCCAATGGGTCAGTCAGCCAATCACAGCCTGGCTGCGTACACCCTGCCTGAGTCAGGGACGTGTCTGCTGCTTTGTCCTTCTGGGGAAACAAAACGTGGCCTGTCACCCAGCCCCTCCCTGCCTTGACAGCCAGCTTCCGTTACTCTTATATCCCCCGGGATGTATCTCCAGCAATCTACGGATTCACGGGCCACGTCGATCGAAGCTGTTCACCGCCACGGTGACTGACCGTCTGGCTGGTGCGCGAACACACACACACCCAAACCCAAACATCGTTGATGACAGGCTGCAAAAGGTTGTTTGTTGTTTGTGGAGATGAAGTGTGGAGCGGCATTTGCTAAACCGCACAAGCCAAGCAGGAACACAGAGTGCTGCCCTCCACTCCCAGGCCAGGACACCCCATGCCGCATAGCTCCCAGGTAACTGGACGACAGAGACCAATGACGCCGCATCACAGAATGCGCACAGCAACACGCTGGCTTATCAGAGGAGACTCGGAATACTTTCATGTATCAGAGGAGACTCTGAATACTTTCATGTATCAGAGGAGACTCGGAATACTTTCATGTATCAGAGGAGACTCTGGATAGTTTCATGTATCAGAGGAGACTCGGGATAGTTTCATGTATCAGAGGAGACTCGGAATACTTTCATGTATCAGAGGAGACTCGGGATAGTTTCATGTATCAGAGAAGACTCGGGATAGTTTCATGTATCAGAGGAAACTCGGGATGGTTTCATTTAACAGAGGAGACTCGGGATAGTTTCATGTATCAGAGGAAACTCGGGATAGTTTCATTTAACTGAGGAGACTCGGGATAGTTTCATGTATCAGAGGAAACTCGGGATAGTTTCATTTAACAGAGGAGACTCGGGATAGTTTCATGTATCAGAGGAGACTCGGGATAGTTTCATGTATCAGAGGAGACTCGGGATAGTTTCATTTAACTGAGGAGACTCGGGATAGTTTCATGTATCAGAGGAAACTCGGGATTGTTTCATTTAACAGAGGAGACTCGGGATAGTTTCATGTATCAGAGGAGTCTCGGGATAGTTTCATGTATCAGAGGAGACTCGGGATAGTTTCAGGTATCAGAGGAGACTCGGGATAGTTTTATCCCTTCACGCCAATTAGTGTGTTTCTCAGCGCCAGTGTATCTTACAGAACTTTTTTCTTCCAGATTAAAGCCAAAAGTCTTGTTGAAGTTGAAATAGGGACTATTTCTAACCTCCTTTGGTATTGAGTTAGAGGCTGTCAAAACACACCCGTGACTAGTAATATAGCAAGTTGGCTGTCACACAGTATGAGGTTGGTTTTCCTTTTCCTATATAATTATTAGACACAGCTTTTTGTGTGTGTGTGTGTGTGTGTACACATTCATGTGAAGCAAAAGCAGAACCTTGCTGGGTACATTACAATAGACTGCTGTAATAAACAATCCTCTTCCTCACTGCACTGCAGCGTTTTAAAAACCCAGGCCTGCTGACTATGGCATGTACCTTATGAAAACCTTTGCAAGAATGATGTGAGTAAACACTGGCGATGTGTGCCATTTAGTGGTTTGTCCCTAATAAACACAACGTGCGCTATTTAGTGGTTCGTCACCTATATATTAAACCAAGTCTCCACGAACTTGCAAATGCTAAACCAACAATATAATTGTGTCGTTCTGAGGTTTAACCAACAGAATGTAGGGACATATATTTGAACATACGGTCTGGAGATTCATTCTTGGTCATATGATACAAAATGACAATAAAATAAACTACCCTTGTTTGAATTGTCTTGAGTCAATGCCTGTGGAAATTCAAGTTGTGACTTTGCTGGAACACAGAGCCCCTTCAGGTCCAAGGCTGATTCATCCTGATCCTGCATGTTAAGTCTTTCGTGACCGGGAATTTATCAGCTCTGCACGTGATGTCACTAAGAGCTGGGGCTTTTATTGTTGTCCCATTGGTCGAGCAATAGCTGTTTGCCACCTGTCAATCAAGTATTGTGTTGTATCCCTCATTCTAACAAAGAAAGGCTCTGAACACATATCAGAACACATTGTTTTTTAAGCAATGTCCATAAGACAAAAAAATGTTGGTGTAAAACGCTGAAGGCTTAACAAGCTTCCGAAACACCTGCTGCTGTACACAAGAGACAAAATTGTTTAATTCTTTCACCATTGACAATAGATATTGGAACTTTTCACAGACACATTGTCAAAGAGAAATGAGCAACACCAGTGCACGGGTCGGATTTATTATGGCTTCTACAAATGATGCAGAGGAGATAGGTAGGCCCCTGCCAATCAGCTTTGCCAAGTTAAAAGTCAAATTTGGTTCACTTTTAGATTTGTGAAAACATCCTGTTTGTACTGTTTGTACATCAGTGGAGCCAAGCCAGATAACATAAATATGAACAGAATGCTGTGTACTAGCTGTCATCATTACAGATTAAATCACCCTGTGAAGTCTAAACACATGCACACACACTCTACTAACATTCAGAAGTGTCTAACTTAATGCTTAATCCAGGGAATGAGGTTTAGTCACAAGGAAAAGGGGATTTCTCCCCCTTAGGAATGCCACTTTATTCCCCCCTGGCTAAGTAATGTCTCGTTGGGTTTAGCCTAATCACTGACACCACTATCTAGAGACGAGATTAAAGAGATTAGGTGTGTGTGCTTGTTTTCTTAGTCTTTCCCCTTTCGACAGAACTGATTCACGTTTCAAAGTTAAACAAGTCCCCCCCCTTCATCAATATTATTATAATTGGCTTCATTATCGCTGAAGGAGTGCAACCACAAACCACAAACACGTCTCAAGACTGACAGACAGAAACTAACTTAAAAGTACAGCTACAGCCAGAGATAAGGAGCACAGAAACAGAAGAAAGACTAACACATGCATAGATGTGGTCTAATTATTGAGTGAAGAAGGGAGGTGGAAAGAGAGACAGAGACAGAAGCAAGAGGCTAGATATTTATTGAAACAATATGGCTCTGGGGGGGAGGTGTGCACAGGGTTCTACAGGGGTGTTCTTTACCTGTGGCTCTACTGGAACTAGAAGGCACCTCCTCCTGAGGTTTGCATGCTGGAGGCATCTGTCTGTGCAGCTGCACTGGCGGCTCCGCAGAATTTAAGGCATTCCCCTGCTGACTCTCCTCTCCGCCTCCTTCCCCCGGGGTCTCCCCTTCCAGGTCAGGGTCCCCTACCCGACCTGGCATCCTCAAGCTGGGCGGGGCCCGGGGCCTGACCTGGGGGGAGGTGGCGGGTCCGTGGCCGCGAGGCGAGTCCGGCTCGTCGTCCTCGGGGATGGGGTTGTACCAGATCTCTCCCTCGTCATCCGCGTCGTTCTCCTCGGCCGGGTCCACACACCGGGGCGGGGGCGCCGCGCGAGGAGGGCCCGCGCTCACCTGGGGTAGGTGCAAGCGGAGGGGTCGGGAGGGCGGCGGCCCAGGGGGCTTTAAGCTCTCCGGGGTTGGGCTTGGAGGGGGGGGTGGAGCTTGCCCCCGTCCACTCTCCTCCTCCGCGGCCGGATTCCACTGGGAGTCGTCCGTGCCGTGGCTAGGCCTCCCGGAGCTCTGCTGGAGCCAGTTGCGTTTCTTGGAAACGGTGATGGTGTTGAGAGGAGGACTCCATAGCGATGGCTCGCTCGCTTTGACCGTGCCCGCCTCGCGCCGGTCAGAGAAGGTTGAGTGGACATTCTCGATCAGAGCTGCCGGAGACAAGCAGAGACGACAAAGATTTTAAGACGGTGAATTTGAGACACATTTCTTTATTTAAGACCAACAGACCATCCAAGAGAGAGGAAGACAACATTTGAGACGAACCAAGAGAGAGAAACCTTCAGACAGCATGGCAGGACAGACTGTGGCTGACATTGAAGTGGTCAGAAGTAGTGTACATTGTGCTGAATAAGTTGCCATTTTAAACGCAGGCTGATATCTCACCTCCACTCCTCTGATCAGTCAACTGTATCCCGACATACAACAAAAGGCCAAAGGCACAAGGAGAAATCCTGCCAACTATCCATGTGAAAACTGTGTGTTGCGGGTGAAGGATTGGGGGGGGGGGTTAAACCCTCATCACCACCAGTTGAATTAATGTTTGAGTAACTGAGTACATTTTACCTGAGTATAACCTTGTGGCCTTGTTTGTTTTCATGAAAGCATCTGTATCATGAAACCACTAGCGCCTTAACGACAGAGACGAGGTAAACACTGAAATAATACGCAGTATCTCTAACATGTCCGTCCCACAACGCATTTAACCAGACACCCTATTCAAGTTATCCGACTCTGCTTAATTTTGACCCAAACGCAAACTTTTTAAATGTCTAATCTGCAGAACACTTTGTCGCCATCGTACTGCGCCAGCACGCTTCGTTGATTTCCCATCTCAGGAATGTCAACTTGGGGAATGTGCGAGCCCAGACCTAATGGGAGATCCCACAGAGAGAGATGGGACAGAGAGTGAGATTGCCTGAAACATTCTACACCGCTCAAACAGAGCGGAAAGATGTACATTAATAAAAAACACTGTGACAGCTGTGAAACCCAGGAGCGAGGGCTCGGCGGAAGGGATGGATGGACGTTGTTGACATACGTACAGCCAGTGGCGATACGAACACGAATTAAGCCCGGATAAAAGGTGGTGACACAGTTGCTTCTGTGCTAGACGTTTCTCAAAGGATTTCAAGAGTTACGGCTCCATTCAATGCAACTTGAGAAGCAGTGTAACTACGCGACGTACATATTAACCGGCTTCCAGATAGGGAAAAAAAAAAGCAACATTTAACGGATCACACAGAAAAAGGAATATTGCGAATCGCGCAAAGATCGTATGTAAGAAAGGTCTTGTTTATCTGCGGGGAGTGTTGAAAAGCTACGGGTTGATGAGCAGATGCTGTCTGTGGGCGGAGAGAGACTGTATCTGAGTGGTGCGAGTGGTATCTGAGGGCTTGGTCCTGCTGTAACACGCATGGCATGACAGCCTTCTCTTTGTAAAAACTGTTTTGATACATCTCTTCTCCTCTCTCAGCCCAGACGAGCCCCCCCCACAGTACACGCTAATGACAAGTTGTTTTTTTCTTAAGGAAACCGATTTCATGCAAGCCAGACTATAACCACAAGATTATAGACTGGCTGCAGGGTATATTTTCACTTACAAAACGAAACGCGTAGGATCCAGGTTTTGGTGATGGGCCCTCACGATACAGTATAATACGATATACGTAAGGTTGTCACGGTTGAGGCATTTCAGGTAATTACTATTTACCATGGAAATGAGAACAGCTATTTTATTAAATCATTTTTGTTGAAAAACTTTTAAAGCGTGAAATGCATAAGAATACTTTAGAATGTTCAACTACATAACTGATAAAAAACAACAACACAGTATTTGTGACATTATTGTTTCACAGTTTAAGGCTTTACTCCTGCCATTCTGCTCATAAAAGGATAACCAACTTCTGTATCAACAAAGAGAGAGAAACATTCAGACTGCATAAACTTTCCCCGCGGTAATGCATTATTCATGTTGATAAATGTGTATTTAAATTCTATGTCCTGTGATTAAATAATAAAGATTTTTGTATTGTTCAAATATTGCTACAAAAAGACGTGAGAGAAACAGAGAACTATGTTATTGACATAAAAGTGATTAAAAAAACATGGCAGGTATTTTAAAAATATTTTTTACAAAGTGTTTTTTCCCTTTAGAAAAAATATAGTGGGAGAATGGAAGAGCGTGCAAAGTAACCAAAAGGTCTCTGGTTCAAATCCGAAATCCGACCAGTATTTGAAGTCTTTCATTGTGTACTTAATTCACTTAATTTTTTTTTAATGTGTGGTCTGGACTTTTATGCTTTCAGGTCCACTGCAATTAGTTAACTGGAAGTCAAACGTCTTTGTGCTGCGGCTTGGGTTTCCTCTCCTTGCATCTACACTGACTGTCCTTAACTAAAATGCATAATTTGTTCCACTACCAAATCCCTTATAGCAGTAAAATTGCTCTTACCACAGCAGACATTTTGTGGGACTTATTGAAATGTTTTGTTTCATGTGAAAAACACTGTAATTAATTCAAAGATGTGATACTCCATGAACTAGAAGAGGAAATAAGAAATGGAATGAATATGAATATGAATATATATGAGATGCTTACCCCTGTAAAGAAAAGTGAGTCGTTAAGACGTCCATTGAACGTTGAGAAGCTGTGTCGTGGACCCCTGGACATTCTTAGGACATCCCTGATATGCTTTCCTACCAGTTTTTACTGTTTTGAAAATATCTTCATATGTGAACACGTACATTAAACAGGGAACAAAACCCCCATTGTGCTTCTGATTTCACATTAAGTTTGACTAAGGCTAAGCACACTGCAAGAATATAACAAACATCTTAGAAAGTGCTTTGCAAGTGTATATTTACTAGGACTAAGCAAATCACACCGATAATCTGTTTATACTGAACGAGCTAGCAATGTGTTTGTGTTAGCTAGAAATAAGCTCATATCTTCTGGGAAAAGGTGTGTAGCTTTAGCTGTCTGGTTAGCTTCTGGGGTGGTCAAGTTGCTGTGAGGCAAAATAGGCTGAGAGCTATGTACATATAATAAGTTATTTTGGTAATTGTTGAATAGACATAATCACTGACAGAATACTGATGAATAGTAGCCTATATTTGGGCTTGCTAGCTACAGGTTATTTGTTTGGACTGACATGACAATGGTTTGAAAATATGATAGGAGAGCAAGAGAAGACACAGAAGAAGGGAGAGCAGATTGCAAAGCTTTCAAAGCTATTCTGATTATGAACATCTCATGGTGATTGTCCAACGCTTTGCGGCTGCACTCAAGTAGCATCACACGTTTTGCTACACCCAATGCTTTGTGGCTGCACTCAAGTAGCATCACAAGTTGTGCTACACCCAACGCTTTGTGGCTGCACTCAAGTAGCATCACATGTTGTGCTACACCCAACGCTTTGTGGCTGCACTCAAGTAGCATCACATGTTGTGCTACACCCAACGCTTTGTGGCTGCACTCAAGTAGCATCACATGTTGTGCTACACCCAACACTTTGTGGCTGCACTCAAGTAGCATCACAAGTTGTGCTACACCCAACGATTTGTGGCTGCACTCAAGTAGAATCACATGTTGTGCTACACCCAACGCTTTGTGGCTGTACTCAAGTAGCATCACAAGTTGTGCTACACCCAACAATTTGTGGCTGCACTCAAGTAGCATCACACGTTATGCTACACCAAACGCTTTGTGGCTACACTCAAGTAGCATCACATGTTGTGCTACACCCAACCCTTTGTGGCTGCACTCAAGTAGCATCACATGTTGTGCTACACCCAACCCTTTGTGGCTGCACTCAAGTAGCATCACAAGTTGTGCTACACCCAGCGCTTTGCTGTTGCTGCGTGCCTGACTGTCTTTCTGATGCCGAGTGACTGTCTTTCTCGGAGACCATCAACACTCCTTTTTACCCAATGTATATCCTTACCCAATTTTGCAATAATTCCCATTTATTGCCTTTTTTTGTTTCAGAAGCTCCACCGAGGGTTCCTCCAAGCACCAGTGACAGACATGAAGTTACAGCGATTATCTCCCCAACTCAGTAAGTTGTGTGAGAACTAACGCTGTGGTGAAAACATTCAAACTGGGCCAACGCTTCCTTGATGTGGACGTGTGACTTGGCTCCTGGTAAGGTCACTGCGAGAGCACAGTGTGTGTGTACCTGACCCTACTTTGAGATAACAGCCATGCATTCATCGCCCTTGGCTGCTAGTGTTTGGTGACCTTGACCATCAGTGTTCACAGTAGTCTACTATACACACACTGCTTAGAGAAGAGGGGAGGACAGGACAAGCCAATGAAAAGTCCTCCAGAGTAAGTGCAGTTAACCCAGTGTCTCAGAGTGGCCTGCACAACTAAACACCCAAGACCTCTCTAAATAATGCAGTTGTGTGTGTGTGTGTGTCAGTCTATTTGTTTCTATGCAATCACATGATCTTTGGAAAAAAAGAACAGATAACTTCCTGAATGAGCCATCACATGGGAAAAAAAAGATACTGGAGCCTGACGTTGACTTGGCAGAATGTCACCGGCTGTAACTCGGGAAGTACCTTGTGATTCCTGTTTCAGTCAACTTAAAGACGTCTGCCTACGCTGCGCTGATGCAGCCTACTTGATTTCCTTCGTCGTCCGTCTTTGGCTGCCCCATCATCCATAAATCCCTCCACTTACACCAACGTCAGACCGGAGATAGCCGTTAGCCTGGACCTCCATGTGAGAACAACAACGCTCAATAACAGGAACTGGCGTGATGCGAAACAATGAAACCCAAGGATTCATTACACTGTCTTAACATTATAAAAGTGGAGGGAATCTGACAAAACAATCTGATTTGAACTGAACTAGTTATATAGTTATTTTGCTTGCAGTACGCCTTACACGCTACTAAATGGGACCACATGCAGATATTACCAATAATCCCATTTCCAAAAAAAGAAAATATCCAAAGCTCACAGACTAAGTTCCTTTTCTCTCACAGGGGGGACAGACTGAGTCAGATACTAAGAAATGGCAATGGTGACAATGAGTTATCTCAGAAGTTCCAACAGCCATCTGGAATCCCAAACACGGGCCCCGCCATGCTAGCTACCATGTCTACTGGTCTATAGCAGGTTTGATTTCTTTCACACTCCCCTGATCCCTTTCAGCCACAAGCATCCATAATCTGAAGAGAATTACAGAGAAGATTTGAAGGTACAGTTTCAGACAGTACCCAATAGGCTTTTGTGGCTATTCATGCATTATTAAGGCTTACAAGTTCCTTGGTGATGTAACTGTAGTTATGCAATTCTATATCAAACAGTTGATTTGTAGTTGCATTAGTCAAGGATAATTTGCTTGTTTAATGCTTACTGAATTTGTGGGGGGAAAAATATTTTTTTGAAAATATTAAACCTTAACTTCAGAGACAACAGATGTCTTTCTTGTACATTCAGAATATCTGACAGCTGGCTCAGCTACCTCTAGGCCTGGGGTCGTCAACACCTACCTGTTGATAGTTGTTTGATCAGGACTGGTATGTTCCCAAAAGTTGAGAGGACTCTAGCGGCACATAGTAAAAAAGTTAGGGGGATTTTTGTAGCTTTAACAAACGCTTTTTAGCTAACTATCTACATTTCCACTTTTGAACTGCTGTACCATTAAACAACTTGAGCTTGTGTTTTGCTTTTGGTCAACCAACTTTGAAAAACTATGAAAATAATGTGATTTTAAAAATGTTTAATAGAACACAATCAATACTCAACATTTGCCTGACAACTCCTAGGTAAAGACCAAAACTTCTGGAAAAATGATCTCTGGACATGAGGAGAAGGATTTGTTTGACCGCAATGCCAGACTACATTTGTAGCTAAAACGAAACATTGCTGTTAAACTGAAAAGCATGGAGGCAGTTTCATTATGGTTTGGGGCTGCTTTGCTGCCTCAGGGCCTGGCCAACATGCTATAATTGAGTCAACAACAAATTCCATATAGTACCACATTATTATCGAGGCGTATGTGAGGCCATCTGTCAAAAAGTAAAAGTTTTTACCGAACATGAATACATGGACAACAGAATAAGGACACAAGCAAAGGGCTTGCGTCCTCTGAAGAAAATGACCTTAATTTTACATATAACATATTGATATACAATTCAGGAATAAGTTTAAGTAGACATAATTATTGTCATTTCTTGACCCTAACTTTTTACTTCTCTAAAAAAGCATTAGACTTTGTTAATCAAACCTGAACTAGTTCAGTATTCTGTTACATTTTTAAAGTGCCAGATTACATTTAACTCTACCATTTTGAGCACTAAATTGTTGTAATTTCACTAAATTCAATAAACAGTGTTTACATGTGACCAAATTGGATTTGTCTGCATTCAGGCGGTGAAGGTTGTGCTAACATTGATGCTTAGAGGTCAATGGAATTCCACCCAAACATGTAATGGCAACACACGGGGAAAGATGCCATTGGGGAAAGCTTATGAATCTTCACATTGCCCCAGGGCAAAATTTGCATAGATCTAGGCTACAATTAAGCAGCAAAAAGTCTATTATCAAAATATTTCTTAGGTAATTACTTTGTGGGCCAGTTATAATCAATCCATCATGAAGGATTTGACAAATATTCATATTTTGCTAAATTAATGGAGTTTCTAGATGAAACAGAGCTTTTGACTGTGCCAACAAAAGCATAAGTCGTGTATTCCCCATGGTCTGCGTTTCATAGTGGTTGTCATATTGGCAAGACTCCACGGATGATCTTGTTTGTCGACAAGACGTTGAACAACATGTTGTAATGGGACTGACAAATATATTGACTATGGCCATTCAGTTATCAGGCTTGTACCTCATTTAGTACCACATGTGATTTATATATTTATGTTCCCATGTGTTTGCCTGTTCAGGCTGCAGTAAATAGATCTGATTGGAATCGGATGTGGAGTAAAACTCGAATTTGAATCACTTCAAACTGCTAGCGTGAACAAGACTAATCAAGTTGCTGTAAATGGCAGTGTGGGTGATGAATCTACAGGGGATTTCACACTCTAACTAAAGTACAAAGACGGCATACAGAGACTGTAAAATTACTGTCATTAAATTGAATGTACACTCTCAATCAAATGACTTATATTCCTGACTTCAAAGTGAGTTCTAATTTCCAATTAAGAAAACCGGAGGTGGATAAACAGGGATCGCCTTTGGTGTGTCAGCCCAGACACATAAACATCTGCATAAATTAAGAGAGCGCATATAAAAGGAGAGTTTATAGTCTGGGGTAGCAATTCATTCATGCTTTGGTAGTTTGGGGAATTTTGTTTTTTAAGTTGCTCTTTGGGGAGCAGTAAGTAAGAGAGTGAGAGACTCTTACAGTGAGAAGAGAGAGAAATACAGTCCTTAAGAGCAGGAGAGAGCTCTGTCTAACCTTGATACATTCTTAATCGCTCCTCATTTTGTTAATTTATACTGAGGAATGAAGTAACAAGTTAAACAACAGGAATGGCATTCAAAATATTCACTCCCAGGTCCTTTTAAAATGCAAGTTACCATGGAGCTGTGGGTGACTCCTCTACTCAACAACAACCTACAGAGAGAAGGGCAGAGCCTTCCCAGGTGCCAGAGTTACCCTTCTAATACACCCCTTCCCAGGTGCCAGAGTTACCCTTTTAATATACCCCTTCCCAGGTGCCAGAGTTATCCTTTTAATATACC
>JACXGK010004535.1:21462-37818 GCA_016801125.1 Novumbra hubbsi
CCAGGTGCCAGTTACCCTTTTAATACACCCCTTCCCAGGTGCCAGTTACCCTTTTAATACACCCCTTCCCAGGTGTCAGAGTTACCCTTTTAATACACCCCTTCCCAAGAATAAAATATATATATCTGCAGAGTTTGTTAGGTGTTTTGCTGTAGTTGTACGGTTTGTTTTTTAGTTATCCGTAAGCATTTCTTTGTAACCTTGGCATTACCCAAGACAAAGAGATAGAGACAGAGAAGGAAAGAGATTTTCACTTTTATGTCAGGTTGTGAAAATTCAAGTTAGGGGCTGGTCAAGTTACAGCAAGCAAATATCTCTCAATTCCAGCCCATAACACTAAAAGAAAAACCAGACAGGCATGTTGGCTTTAGTCCGGAGATCTCTATTCCTAGCGCTGTAACAGAGAGTCATCAACCGCAGCATGAGCCTATTTACCCAGTCCTACTCTCACAACACATACACACACACACACACCTGGCAGGGAGAGGTATTACAGCATTGTAACGTCAAAACAGTGCATCTATTCATTTGTGTTTCACGATACAGATGTTTTAAAACTCTATTATAACCCTGGTAACGAACATGAATACACGTGATTGCATTTCACTTCAGGGACGTTCACCATTTTCACTGTTGTCGACGCCAACACGCTACAAGGTGAGTTAGTGGTTATTCTTACTAGTACTACAGTGAGACCCTACAGAACCTTCTGGCATGCTACTCAGTGTTAAAACGGAGCCTAAATTAGTGAAGAGGAGAAGTACCAGAGCCCGCCACCGGTTAGAGATTCCTACCAGGGAAAGCAAAAAGGCCAGTCGAACCGGTGTTCATTCCGTCCCTTTGCATGGAGGGGGGAGAGTTAGACCGCCACCAGGCCGGACCGAGCAGCTTAACATGAGTGAAGGGGGGATGGAGAACGACGACGGGGGGGGTTGGGGGAGATTCCCGGGACGGGAGAACGGATCCACCTCGGGGCCACCGCCACCCTAGTGAGGGGCCCTCCTACCTGAGTGCTGCGCTGCCTGTCCCTGGCATGAGACCACCGCGCCGGGTTTGGCCCCGTGAACTCTGGTCGTCAACGCCGCCGGTGGTTTCGGTCCGCCCGGAGTCGAGCTGGGCCGGGCCGCCCCGTCCCCGACGCCGTGGGCACCGGCGGAGCCCGCGATGCGTTGCTTCATCTCCGACGACAGCAGGCGGCCTCTGTGCATCCACTCCTGCATCTTGTTGACGGTGACACCGTGGGGCTTGGCGGGGCCACCTCGGTCCCGGGCCCAACCGAAGCCCTCGCTGTCCCGCTTCGCGTTGCCGCCCCCCTGCTGGGTGTCCGCGTTGTCCGACGAGCCAGTGAGGCTATTCGCCGAGCCACTACTCCCGTTCAACTTGCCACTGTCACCAGTGTCGAGTAGGTCGTCGCTGCTCGTGCGACCGTCATAGCTGACCTGTTTCCCAAACGGGTCAGAAGCTACAACAGCCTTCAGCCTATCTGCAACATCTTTACAAGCCACAACAACTTCAAGGTTTTGAAAACCATGGGCTTGAATACAGGGCTGACTCAGGTACTTGATAGTTCCATCGCTACTAGAACGCTGTAGGGGGGGCCTTACCCCAATTGCAGAGAGGTTCACAAGACTCTTGCTAATGAATGTATTGATGAGACAAGGTTCACGGTTTTTACTTGGCAAACACAACCGGAGCGAATCCGTGTCTGACACCTGTTGGGTACTGTGATCTCGGGACGACCAAGCGTCACTGTCCAGGAGCTTGATCGACGATCGCGAGCACACACTGTCCCGAGAGTGACTGGAGGAGCTCGTCTGGTCTACAAATCCGTTGAAACTGACCTGACCATCAAAACGAATATCATGCATGGCATTTATGAGCAGGTAATATGCTTCTTTCAACCGGCTTTGTAGTCTGTCAGTCTCTTGCGCACTATCACTGATGACAGGCTCTTTTGGAACATCTGTTCCAGACGCTTCGCCATGTACTGTATCAGAACTTACTCTGTCATTTCGATCTACTGACTCGGACACATAACATTGGAGGATTTCGTTGTCATAATAATCGTCGTCCTCGCTATCTATTGAGTGGTGTCGGAGAGCTCCCTCTCTATCGCATATAAAATGGGAGGCCACGTTTACGTCACAGATCTCCAATTCAGTGGGGAAGAATGTGGGGCTCTGCAAATGTGTCACCCTAATGTTGTCACCCGTAAATTCAGAAGAGCTACCGTAACTCTCGATGTTTCTAATCACAATGTTTTCCTCCGTGTAACAACCGGTCGGATGCTGCGCACAAGGGACACCCCGCTGACACGTTTGCGTTGTGCCATATGTTTCCGACATTTGGTTATTCATAGAATGTACGTTTGCCTTGCCTTTTAAATAATGTGTAGACATATGTTCGTTCTCTGCCTTGAAGTTATACACAGTTTGATAGCAGGGGTATGTTTGCCGGTCACTGAGTGGAGTCTTTAGATCTTGGTTAAAGCAGTTATTTGTCCCATTACTCTTTGAGGCAGAAGACTGACCATCTGTCAGTTTAACTACCTCTGTATCAACAACATCAGGCTGCCTATGGTATATAACGCGATTACAAGGAATACTGCTCCCGAACCCAATTGAGTCCCCCGAGCTATACTGTCGCGGAATGGAGACAAAGTGCGGTCTCCCCATCTGTCCTTGTCCTGAAGCATAGCTCGGCACTTGTTTATTGATTCTGTTCATCTCGTCTCTGGCGATCTCCCCGTCCTGCGTTGCTCTTTGAAGTGAGACCCCCAAGAGTTTCTCATTAACTCGACCCCTAAATCCTGAGCCACCACTGCCTAGATTGTCCCCCGGCCCTCGGCTAATGTGCATGGCAGCTGGACCCTCGTACTCCTCGCGAAACGTACAAGTCTCAAACATACTCGGCTTCCGAACTATCCTATTTTCTACAATCACGTTTACATAACTGTCATTACCTTTTAAGATATTGTCTGCCACACGATCCAACTCTGTGAACATAACTGCTTGATGAGTTTGGTCGTCTGGGTTTGGAGAAACTTTTTCTTTACCTTCTCTGTCCCCATTAGCTGCAACGCCGTATCCACCAGCCGGCGTCCCTTTCTTGGATTTCTTTCCCCGAAGTTTTGCTAGTAAAGTCCTCCGCAGAGGATCAGCCATTCCTTCCTTATAACCCGGTGTTTCTCCAGTTTCAGCACAGGCTCTCCGATTGTTAAATACTTACTCTGAATACCCTTTCTGTGGACAAAACTCTGCGAGAGTACGGAGCCCTCTCCATTCTCCTCTGACACCACAGTCCCTCTGTCTGGCTACAGCTAGGTAGCTTGTTAGCTCACTTGCTCCAGTACACCTCTCTCTCTTCCCTTTCTCTCTCTGCACTCGGCTCTCTTGCTCCCCCTTCTCTTTGGTGCTACTTGCAGTTCAAATATTTGGAATATTTTCAGGCGGGGGTGATAGCAGCGTATTGTCCAAACTCCTGCGAAATCTGTGAGTTCAAATTCTGTACCTTTTTAATATTAGACATCGAGTTTTGACAACTTAGGGTAACATATGACGGCAGATGAGTAAATCAGAAGCAATAAATACACTTTGTACCACAATTGCACCGCACTACTACTAGTCGACTAGTAATGATAATATGCTAATAATAATAATAATAATAAATGTTTCAAATGGATTTTCTAAGACAGCCTACAAACTACAAGAAACTCTCGCCATCTATCTCGCTCTCCTTTTCTCTCTCTCTCTCTCTCTCTCTTTCTATATATATATATATATATATATATATATATATATATATTATCTCTCTTTCTCTCACTCTATATATATATATATATATAATACATATATATCAAATGTATAGATGTATAGACATAGAGATAGAGAGACTATATATATATTTGATATAGTTGCTGTAACTGTTTATCACAAATCTCAACATCTTTCCCTGATATTACCTGACTTGTCAGTGCAGGTTTTTTGGAGGGATATGGAGCGCAGCAAGAGTGAACAAATTAGCCATCTTATATGTATGGCTGCAAAACAAATTCACTAAATGCTCGATATTTATTTTTAACGAGGCGCACATGTCATTACAACCACAGGAAAACTGTCAAGTTAGTTTAGAATCTCTACGAAGTTGTTGCCTTCTGTATCAGCCTCCATTTTAGGATAAAACACTTTATTCCTTACAGATAACCATTTATAAATACATTTTGGGCTTTCATAAAAACTAACAAACACAAAGCACATGTATGCTTCTTACTGCACTGATACAACATCACTACAGAAGGTAGTCCCTTTTGGATTACCTGGAATAAATCTTAGGACAAAAAAGGTTAAAGGGATTTCCCAACAGCATCCAGCTCTGATGTATCTGACAGCCCAAGACAAGTAGTAAGCAGCCTTTACTGTTCGGATGCATTTCAGCAGAGAAACGTTTCCCTCATCTGCCAAGATTTAGAATAACAACTGTTAGAGGATGTATCATTGCCCAAAATATGAAAATATAATGGTAAAGCATTTAGATGTGACCAGTCTTAAGGCTGAACCTTTATCTAAAGTGGATATTGACGGAACCCCCGATGCCTCATTCTATGTTGTTCTGTCTTTTCCACACAAGGACCATATACAGGCAGAGGACCTGATGGCCCATCTGTGATATATCCCAGCCTCTATTCATTAGGTGGGTAAAAGCAGAATAAAACATGTCTGCATTGATTTAGTGCATTAATTGTGTAGAGGACCCCCCCCTTCACCCTAAGTAAAATGCTGTGATAAGCATCTGTTATTGCTTTGGAGCCATGTGGACCTGACGCCTGTGCGTGCCTCACTGACAGATTACACCCTGTCTGGGCAGCTATTTGCAGGTCAAAGCCTGCAGGCAGTCGTAGGCAGGAGCAAGAGAGGGACAGAGAGATGGGGGTGAAGAAAGGGAGGGGAGAGAAACAGAGAGCCAGAGAGTGAGTAGGAGGCAAAGACAGGGAGACAGAGGGGAGGGAAGAGGGGAGGAAAAAGAGATGGAGAGGGGAAAAGAGAGTAAGACAGAAATCAATTAAAAGAGTTCTAAGGAGAGTTGTGATTCTTCTACATATTCTGTACTACTCTGTATCTCACTGTGCTATTTTGTATGTAAAGATATTGCTAGTTCTACAACCAACTGCAACATGGAAAACAGGAGCCATTTGCTAGTTAATTTGATAGTGATGTTATATATCCAGGCCTATGATAACACTGATCCTAATTAAAGGCATATGATAACACTGATCCTAATTAAAGTCCTATGTAAACACTGATCCTAAATAGAGGCCTATGTAAACACTGGTCCTAATTATAGGCATATGATAACACTGATCCTAATTAAAGTCCTATGTAAACACTGATCCTAAATAGAGGCCTATGTAAACACTGGTCCTAATTATAGGCCTTTGATAACACTGATCCTAATTAAAGGTCTATGATAACACTAATCTTAATTAGTGGCCTCTGATAACACTGATCCTAATTAAAGGTCTATGATAACACTGATCTTAATTAGTGGCCTATGATAACACTGATCCTAATTAGAGGCATAGGAAGTTGTAAAAACCTCAGGTCCAGCAGTCTAAACAGATGTGTCCAGGTGAACATGTACTGTTGCAGCATGGGTTTGAATCTGACCCACAGCTCTTTTAGCTATTAGGCGAATTAATGCTAAAGAACACTATACATCTGGGCTACACATTTACACAAATACAAAGGTTACCTACCTAAATAAAAAACAATATACATATAGGCTACACATTTACACTAATACAAAGGTTACCTACCTAAATAAAAAACAATATACATATATTCTACACATTTACACTAATACAAAGGTTACCTACCTAAATAAAAAACAATATACATATAGGCTACACATTTACACTAATACAAAGATTACCTACCTAAATAAAAAACAATATACATATAGGCTACACATTTACACTAATATAAAGGTTACTTACCTAAATAAAAACAATATACATATAGGCTACACATTTACACTAATATAAAGGTTACCTACCTATATACAAAACAATATACTTAAAGGCTACACATTTACACTAATATAAAGGTTACCTACCAAAATAAAAAACACTATACATATAGGCTACACATTTACACTAATACAAACGTTACCTACCTAAATAAAAAACAATATACATATACGCTACACATATACACTAATATAAAGGTTACCTACCAAACTAACCATCATCAACAATCCAAGGGGAAAGCGCTGAATGATCCGTAATGATCTGAAATAGTGGAGAGACAATACTGTGTTGCTACTGTGATATATATTACATGTATCTGTTTTACAGGACTACTCAAGGCTGTCATAGAAGAACCTTTAAAACATACATCTAGTTTACATTCCTTAAGCATAACACTGACAGTTGACAAAAACACTGACATGGTACAGAAACATTCCTCACACTCTCTATTAATATTCAAATTGTGCAACAACCAACAATTCCATGCAGCGAGAAAATCCTGGGTTGTTCCCAGTTCCTTATACATGTATGAGCACATTGGAATTCACACTGCACACGTGAATCAAACACAGAAAACAGAAAGAAAGGGGGAAGGTGGCTTTTCGCAAACTGCTCGCCTTACTCTTTTGCGATGTAAGGGGCTGAGCATCTGCTCGGCTGGCGCCTATTCAGAACAGTACGTTTCACAACATCACAAATGTTTGTGAAGTTGTGTGTGTGTATTACTCTCGTAAGCGTGCGTCTGCGCGTGTGTGTATGTTCATGCATGTGCGTGAGTTGGCTGGGAGACTATGTGTGAGGGTGCTGGACAGAGGGCTCTGCAGCTGTCGGTGCTCCGGCCCCATTGGCCGGCCATTGTTCTGAATCTCTCCCCTAGCTTGGTTTATGGGCCTTCTTTTTTCTCAAGCAACACCGCAACTAAGTTTATGTCCATGACACGCAGCCTTTCTCAGGGTATAAATTAGAATGAATCCCCGACTGTCAAAACTGTAGTGTTGCCGAGGACCTCCTTTATGCTCCTGAGAATCACTTTTCCTTTCACATGCATTCCTGTGTAACCTCACACCATATGGAATGAGAAGACCATGAAAACAACACAAAACCAAAATTACATGTCTCAGTTGAGTTCAGTTTGAGAACAAAATGAGGGAAAAAAGCAGTCAAACGGACAGCTCTCTGTGACACTTGACCTAAAATGATAATTTTTCTCCTTTTAATTGTGTATAATCATTGATATGAACCTTCACTCCATCCACTGACAAACATCCCACAAGCCGCCTTCTTCAGCCTTGACCCAACTGGCAGTCCAGGGCAAAGGTATCACTGAGCCTCCCGCCTAATGCCCGCGTTTGCTACTTGACCTGATCCGGCCACTTGAGCTTCTTCAGGCAGGCTAGGACCTGGACGGAGACGTGGAGACACACGTGATCTCCCATTGGCTAGCTGCTGGCCGGGCTGGCTCTCAGGCCTGCCGGGGCGTGGCTGGGCCGGCCCCCCTGGCCTGCCTTTGTCTCTGCTCGGCTTTATCAAGAGACAGCCTCTGACATGTTTATCATCCCAGAGGTCAGACTCCTCGTCTTCGATCCTACTCCCTGCTACTGTTCTGTCTGTAACGCGCTCAATGTAACACAGCGGATTGAGAAGCGTTTTCTTATTTCGCTTTTGTGTTGAGAATGTAATGGACGATATAAGAAGATATTGGCATGTAGGTCATACTGCAGTTTCTCCACTCTGCGGCATCTGTTTGTCAGTACGGGCCAGTCAGCTGGTGGGGTGAAACTCGTGCTTGTGGGAAAACTCTGCCCCTAGACCCTGCGGGCAGTGGGAGAGAGACAACACAGACGGCACAGGACATTGCTAATCAGCAGTCATCTGGTCAATTCCATTTAAATTCCAGGAAATACACAGAAATTCCCATTCGCTCCAATGCTTTACATGACTACAATATTAAGTGAGAGGAATTGGAATTGACCCCAACCCTGTCAAACGCTATTAAAACATGTTAAAATACGTTGCTCGCTGCTCTGCCTTGCTGGACCCGTCAGGTAGGCAGGGTTTGGACCACACTATTGGCCCGGAAAGCTCGATCAGACGTAATGTATAGCAAAACATCATAATAACAGCCAGAGCCAGGGGATTGGATTATTAATATACCATCAACGCTTTGGTTTGATATCGCAACTACCATATTTTATATTGTTTTGTACGCCATCCAATGACTAACATAGTATGTAAATATCACTAGTGCCACTACAAATGAGCAAACTGCAAATAGTACATTGAAATATCATTTATTGTAACACTGACACAAAATCTCTTATTGTATGGTGACATTGGTTTTATGTTAGAAATATTTATAAGACAAATTTGGGTTGATAAAATCAGTCTTCTGGACCAGGTTCACATTTCAGGCAAGGCTAGGCACATACCTGCAGAGGAATTTTATCAAAAGCATATTCACGAGTATTTCATGTCAGCGGTCGATGACTGATATGGCAGGAATTCCTCTGATCACAGAACTGTTACAGGTAAGAGTTGCGGAAACAGCTTTTTTTTTTTTCTAGGGTTAAAGCACCATCCATATTTGCACCACTGACTACTGGAAATGTTTGAATAGGAACGCATATTTGTTACATGTCAATCAGAGCACATTCTTAGAAATACAGGTTATATTTTAATTTAATAAATACATTCACAAATATTATTTACAATGAAGTAAAATAGCAGACACCATTATCCAGAGCAAATCATATGAGGAACCATTTTAATACCTGGCAACCTTGGGTATCACATTTTAATACCTGGGAACCTTGGGTATCACATTTTAATACCGGGCAACCTTGGGTATCACATTTTAATACCGGGCAACCTTGGGTATCACATTTTAATACCGGGCAACCTTGGGTATCACATTTTATTACCGGGCAACCTTGGGTATCACATTTTAATACCGGGCAACCTTGGGTATCACATTTTAATACCCGGCAACCTTGGGTATCACATTTTAATACCGGGCAGCCTTGGGTATCACATTTTAATACCGGGCAACCTTGGGTATCACATTTTAATATCGGGCAACCTTGGGTATCACATTTGAATACCGGGCAAACTTGGGTATCACATTTTAATACCGGGCAACCTTGGGTATCACATTTTAATACCGGGCAACCTTGGGTATCACATTTTAATACCGGGCATCACATTTTAATACCGGGCAACCTTGGGTATCACATTTTAATACCGGGCAACCTTGGGTATCACATTTTAATACCAGGCAATCTTGGGTATCACATTTTAATACCAGGCAACCTTGGGTATCACATTTTAATACCAGGCAATCTTGGGTATCACATTTTAATACCGGGCCACCTTGGGTATCACATATGTCTTCAAAAGTGTTGACACAATTGGGGAGAGGGGCAATAGGGTCCTACGCCTCTGGTAACAAATGTCCATGGCAACAGGGTGAAAGAAAGCAAAGCATTATCTGGAGTAGCTTTGACCGCAACTAGGTAGTTATTAGCTATTCTTTAAAGTTGCATAGGTTTACATAATGTATTGCATTGAAATCTCTTCAACAAGGGCACATGTATAAGCTCTATGGACCAGGAGAATAGGAGGAGCCCTGCTAGAGCCCTACAAAATGACCTACAGCGAGCTACTGGTGTGCATGTGTCTGGCTAAAATGTCAGAAACAGACTCTATGAGGGTGTCATGAGGGCCCGACGTCCTTTACTAGGACCTGTGCTCACAGCACAGCACCGGGCAGCTCAATTGGCATTTGCCAAAGAACACCAGAATTGGCAGGTCCGCCATTGGAAGACCGTTTTCTTCACAGATGAGAGCAAGTTTAAACTGAGCAAATAAAACAGGCATGATCAATTTTGGAGACGCCGTGGTGAATGTTATGCTGCCTGCAACATCATCCTGCATGACCGGTTTGGCGCTGGGTCAGTGAGGCATATCCTCCACGTGCTAGCCAAAAGCACCCTGACTGCTGTTAGGTACCGGGATGAAATTGTCAGACTTATCGTCAAACGTGATGCTAATGCAATGGGCCCTGGGGTCCTCCTGGTGCTGGACAATGCCCAGTCTCATGACTAGAGTGTGTAGGCAGTTCCTGGAAGACGAAGGCATTGATACCATTGGCTGGCCATCACATTGCCCCGGACCTGAATCCACCCGCCACTGCCATAAAGCTCCAGGAGTTCACTGATGCCCTGATCCAAATCTGGGAGGAAATCCCCCAGGACACCATCCATCATCTCATCAGGAACATGCCCAGACGTTGTCAAGAGTGCATACAGGCACATGTGGCCATACACACTACTGAGTCACATTATGAGTTGCTGTGATGAAATGCACACAAGTTGGAACAGCCTGTGATTTCAACAACATGGCTCTGTAGTAAAAGAGTCTGGGTACTAACTGGCCTGCCTGCAGTCCAGACCTGTCCCCCGTTGAAAACATTTATGAAACTAAAAATACAACAAAGGAGAACCTGAACTGTTGAGCAGCTCACATCCTATACCAAGCAAGAATGGGAATACATTTCAAAATGACAACAATTGGTCAAAACTACGGTCACGTTTCACTACGCTAAACAAAAATACAGCAAAAAGTGTATAATATTGTGGCAATAACACAAAGAAACTCAGCCACATAAAACGTCATAACAGGTTCCAGCGGAGGAGAGAACGCAGATGCATTATCCCTCATCATGAACACGAGAAGACATTAAAAAGGATTGGTTGTAAGAGAGACTGAGACATGGACACGTCATAACCCCCATTAGCGTGAGCGCTTGCTTTTGCTTCAATAAATTCAACCAAAAATATATTTGCTTATATTTAGCCATTACTAATAAAAGTAAACTTGTCCTGTAGATATTTACACAATTACAAACGAAACAAAGATCATATTAGAAGAGGGTTTTAAAATTCCCTATGGAAGACATAAATGGTGTAAATGTTTCCAGTTTATGCCACAAGTCTTTTTAAATACTAGCCTTGATATTACTTATGGAATAGGGGGGGGTCACAGTCTTGGGTCCATCCCTAGCGGCAGTTATCCCACCTCCCTCTCCCGTGGGTATTGTCTGTCTGTCTTCAAACAAATGTATCTGAAAGAGCTTAGAAAAATAAGCATTTATAATAAATGGCAAGAACAAATTCAGCTAATATACATAACACAAAACATATCCTGGGATTTATTTTAATAGCAATTCATAAGGTCAAAATAAGACTAAAAGCCAATCACAAAGTATTCTATAATTATTCCATTTATTGCATGTTGTTCATGGAATTCACTACAAAACCGACAATAAAACTGTCAGTGTGTGGTTAACACATAGAATACACACATTAAAATACATGTCAAGGCAGTATGAGTTACTACGACCTCAAGTAAATCTTCACCACCTGTTAAAATAGTGTGTATCAAATGTGATCCAATGGCGCCATCTAGTAGATTTGATGCAACAAGGAAAAAAATATTAGCTGGGTTTGACTTCCTCCATTAAGGTCTTTCTTGAACATTTCATATTAAAGACTCAAGACCAGATACATTAAGAGGTCCTTTACATAATTTTTGTTACTATTAAAAAATAGACATTACCATATGTAAAATAACTTTGCTCAAGATCCAAACATATGAACACATTTAGACGTCCCTCAAATCAGTCAAAGGTACACTCCGGTCACATGAACAGCCCAATCCAAATAGCCAAGCTACTTTAAAGCCACACCATTAATGACCTCACCCAGTCCCAGGCGTATCACCAATCTCTTAAAATTCCTGTGATGAGGATCAGGAGCACATCGATGATTGGTTTACACGGAGGGACCTTTCAGACAAATGATCGCATGACCAGAGTGGCTCTTTCATATTTATCTAAACTGACCCTAATACGCAGTTGTCTATGTACAACTAAATTGGAACCAAACTCTGCAACACGCGTGTCTGGGGAACGACACCTCTCAAAAAACATACAAGGGGTTAAGAATAACAGTCCAAATGTTTCATATCATAACAATAACATCTAGAAGGTGTCCTAGGTAGACAAGCACTGGACCATTTACAGAACCAGGGGCAGGACACAGAGAGAGGTGTGTGTCTGGGAGCAGAGCTGTAGAACAGTCACTAAGGCTCAGGGCACCCAGACAAAAAGAGCCCCGGCTTCACAGCGAATCAAGGCATCACTCCACATTCTGCCGGAGGATCCTCTTCTCCTCTTCCACAAAGCTCTTGTCAGAGGTGGCTTGGCCCAGATCCCTCTTTCTCTTCTCCTTCTGCTGGAAGCTTTCCACCCTGCGCTTCTTAGCCGAAGCTGACATCTTGTCTTTGTCCTCATCTGCACCGGGAAGAAAACCGCACATCACAACACTCATTCCGAAACGGGCTGCCGGAAACACCTGTCTGGTACTTAACATGGGTACAAACAATATTATGCAATATTATGACATGCTAAAAGTGAGAGAGATTACTTTTGGAAAGTGTTTGAGAAATGTGCAGCAGACAATTTAACAGGGTTAGGATCCCGCCATCTGTAGTGTACCTTCCAAATACGCTGCTTAGAAAACACACTGTGACGGTCAGACAGTTAAATTATTTTTGATTTACCCGAGTCGGACAAGTCCTCCTCTGTTGGCAGAAAGATAGCGTTGCCTGTGTGGACCTGGGGCGCATCCTCCCCATTGTCCTCATAGATGTTGGACCATTTTATGGCCATGTCCATCCCCGGGGGAGCTCCTTTTTTGGGCTTCTCCGCTTCTGCGGCGTAGGTTTGAGGAGGGGGCACCGCGTTGCTCTTCCACACCTTGAACTCCTTGGCAGGCTGCAGGAAGCCAAGGTACAGTTACAATACATGCAGCTGTTGAAGTGGGCGAGCTGCCTGTTACTAATGCTGGACATACACTATATATGCCACAGAGGTAATGTGAGCACGTCCAAGTAGTGTAGTGTATGACCAGCTAAAGGCTATTCCATTGAATACCTATGGGCCTATGTGTACTCACTTACACTCAGCTAATAGCATAGCCACACACTGACTTTAAGGCCGGACCTACTAGTACCATACAATGTGAATAACTAATATATACTGCAGACTAGTACTATTGTGCTACTGCTAGCTTACTACAGATACATAAGTATCTAAAATACACAGCACGGTAGCTACCTCTTCTGGAGCTTTCACGGCGCGGCTCTCCCAATCTATCTGTTTATTCAACGGGTTGTACAAAAAGGACGGCTTGGACACTGACTTAAAGAGTTCGCCGGGTTTGGGCAGAGGTACTCCACTGGCAGCGCGCTTGGTCGCGGGTTGTGTAGATTTGTTGCCGCTTCCAGAGGCTTCGCTATCCCCCTTTCCACGCGATTTCTTCTGGCCCCCTTCATCAGAATCGCTACTATCGCTACTGTCACTCAGGTCATCGTAACTCATGAAGTAATGGAAAGAGTCTGGTTTCTTCTTATCAGCCATACTGATAACCAGTAATACAACAGATTCGAATTTAGAACTAAGATAACGCTTCTACCTAGCGACCAAATTAGCAAGATAAGCTATCCTGATATTTTACAGGTTACTCCATTTTGAATGACTACAGCCGTAAACAGTACACAATGACGTAAATACCTTGTCGTAAAACAATTTTATTGACTGGCCTTTTAGATACTGTATGAGCAGTTTACACGAGTTTACAACCACACTTAATATTTGTTTAACATAAACAATTTCGATACTTAGCTGTTTTCCCAGGGCTGTATACAGTGTGCACATATTACATTTTGAGCTCTAGAGTTTTGAATACATCAAGAATGGATAACTGATGCCACAAGAGCCATATACGTTCATTTGTGTGTGTTTCATTCATAAGCTAAACAAACTCTAATGAGGAACCAAATATAGAGAGTGCAGCTTCAGTAGGGGAAAAACAACTATTTTCACCTAGATTCTTGGCACAGCAACCCTCCTTGTGGCTGAAATACTATCATGCAGTTTATAATAATCACAGACCGTATTGCAAAATATGGTTAACTATGTATCCAATGGAGTTAATTCTCCATTTCAGTCTTCACTGAAATTGCCTTGGTATTGAAGACTGGCAGCTTTGGAGGCATGCTAGCTCTATGTCTTCAAGGTTACAGGAGCTTTGGAGGCATGCTAGCTCTATGTCATCAAGGTTACAGGAGCTTTGGAGGCATGCTAGCTCTATGTCATCAAGGTTACAGGAGCTTTGGAGGTATGGTAGCTCTATGTCGTCAAGGTCATAGACGCTTTGGAGGCATGCTAGCTCTATGTCGTCAAGGTCATAGACGCTTTGGAGGCAGGTTAGCTCTATGTCATCAAGGTTACAGGAACTTTGGAGGTATGCTAGCTGTGTTTCATCAAGGTTACAGGAGCTTTGGAGGCATGCTAGCTCTATGTGATCAAGGTTACAGGAGCTTTGGAGGTATGCTAGCTCTATGTCATCAAGGTTACAGGAGCTTTGGAGGTATGCTAGCTGTATGTCGTCAAGGTCACAGAAGCCCCAGAACACTTGTCCCACTGAACAGCAGAAAAACAAAAAACAAAACAAAGGAGCACACATTGTTAGGGACACACCTGATGCCTTATTCATTTTTTTCAGCATAACTCAAATCAACAGAAATTAGGAGACCTTTGAGCTTTCAGCATATCTGAAGAGGCCTGAGCCTCCCTAAACAAAAGCAGTAAACTATATAGGGAACAGGCCTATTTGGGACTAATAAATGTTTTTGTGACATCACACATGAAACACCGTCTGGGAGTAATTAGAATCAGAGGGTTTCACCGCCACTTTCACCAACAGTGTCACCAACACTGTCACTGTCACCGTCACTGTCACTGTCACCGCCACCAAAAAAACTGTCACCGCCACTGTCACCGCCACTGTCACCACCACTGTCACCGCCACTGTCACCCCCACTGTCACCAACACTGTCACCGCCACTGTCACCACCACTGTCACCGCCACTGTCACCAACACTGTCACCGCCACTGTCACCACCACTGTCACCGACACTGTCACCGCCACTGTCACCAACACTGTCACCACCACTGTCACCACCACTCGCACTGCTCCCTAGAGAGGTGAAGTGAAGGTGAAGGTCTTTTCATAAAATGGTTACATAGTGTCTTTATATTTACAGTACCCAACCTATACCTCCACAATACCCATTCTGAAAAGTGGAAGCACCAACCTAGAAGCAGATTTTGATATACTATAGTACTCAACACCAGTATATAAGTACCCTTAATCACAGGATATTGGGTATTTGGGCTGTAGCTAATAATGTAGCTGATATTTTACATGAATAATAGAGCTACTGTGGCAATAATGGAATATGCTTGCTCAAACACAGATGGTGCCCATGTACATCAACCATCTCTGCTTGCTTGCGCCTCCCACACAAGTAGAATTGTGCAAACTGACACTATTCCGTTATTACCTTTCACATCACTTGAGTTCACTGACTGTTCTGATGTAGCCTAACCTGGCTCTTATGTTACCTTAAGGCTTACAATAGATCATGACCATATTGACATTTATAGCAAATAAAGATGAAGCGAGAGGTACTTGATAGAGTTACACATTTTCTACCTTAAACTTGTCTTGGAGGCAGATCTGCCATGAAAATATTCATACTTGTTGTCTTAGTGGAGAGGGTGGAGCTGACAATCCAACTCTGAAATCACTTAAGTTAAATTGTTAAGCGGTTAGGTTAAGGCTTTAGGAGGGTCAAAGGTTTCAAATGCAAGCTCTGCCCTCTCCATTGAGTTAACCACATTCATTGTTACCTTCGGAAGACATGGAAACTATAACATAATTAAACATGTTCTCATTTGTCTACCTCAAATTAAGATTAGTGTGAAATTCATTTCTATATTGTATAAATGTTCAGACCTGATGCACTTTCAAAACACACATACTAACAAACTTCTATTAAGCAATAGTGCAAATATTCCTCTGCAATCCTAAATTGCAAGACTTTCAATCATCCCATATTTGACCACAAGGGAGTGATATAACTCGTGTTTCTTTAGTTTGGCTGAGCCAAAAGAAAGTTTGAACAAGTTAATCCCTGTACTACAGGTACTGTACTACAGGTACTATACATGAATCCCTGTACTTCAGGTACTGTACATGAATCCCTGTACTTCAGGTACTGTACATGAATCCCTGTACTTCAGGTACTGTACATGAATCCCTGTACTTCAGGTACTGTACATGAATCCCTGTACTTCAGGTACTGTACATGAATCCCTGTACTTCAGGTACTGTACATGAATCCCTGTACTTCAGGTACTGTAC
>JACXGK010004536.1:0-37659 GCA_016801125.1 Novumbra hubbsi
CGGCCATGCTGGGTGCCGAGGTAACCCATGGAACTCGGGTTGAAGGTGGACTTGTCCACCCCCTGTTGACACCCCAGCCTGGATCATCATCCGGGAGATCCCAGTCCTCATATTCCGCCCCTGAATCGTCAGAGGAGAGAGAGTCGGATCCCCAGTCCCCCAACCAGGTGTACTGCTCTCTCCCCCAACGCTGCTCGTCGAATGTCGCTGGTTCTTGATGGTGGTTTATTCTGTCACGGCTGTGGTGTGAAGCGGAACCAAACGCAGACATTTTAAATGAAAGAAAAGGTGAATTTAATCCAGTGAACAAACGGTACAAACTACATGAAACTGTAAACGTAAAATGAAAGGTTTGAAACAAACATATAAACGAAATACAAATAACACGTAGCGCATCCGCTTGAAACTGGAATAAACAGAGGACAAACCGTGAAGTTGCATATGAACAAACAAACAAACAATAAACCACACCGTGTGTGGCTGTAGCCTAGCCTAAGTAGGCTCCCCAGAATGCAGCTGCTCTGACTGGGGAGCCCACAGCGACATAGAGAGGGCTAGAGGCCTCCCTAATAGTCTTGCCCTGAAATGGCCAAGGGCTCACAGCCAGGGCATGACAAAGAAGGTGTTGTTGCATGCACTTAGAGTCTCAAATGATAAATAGGTTACATTAAATATTAGCCATGAGCTGCCAGCAGAGTGTATGAAGGGGGAGGGCTGTAATGACTATTGGCATATATATATATATATATATATAATGCAGTGTTACTGTACTACCCATGAATCCATCGTGAATGGTTAATGTAGATGTGATTAAAATTAAGCTGAAGCACTACTCATCTGTGAGGCACATGGTACATAGCCTCTGGTTTACCAGATGAGGATTGGAATTGGCAGAATGAATAGTGTGAGTGTACCACAATTGCTTGTATTCATCCAGTTCTTTCTGCAGGGCACTCATGAAGCAATATTGCACAAAAGACCAAAGAGCTGTTCAAGGATGTCAGAGACAAGATTGTAAACCTACACAAGGCTGGAATGGGCTACAAGACCATAGCCAAGCAGCTTGGTGAGAAGTTTACAACAGTTGGTGTGATTATTCCCAAATGGAAGAAACACAAAAATCTCCCTTGGTCTGGGGCTCCATGCATGATCTCACCTTGTGGTGTTTCAATGATCATGAGAATGGTGAGGAATCAGCACAAAACTACACGGGAAGATCGTGACAATGATTTCAAGGCAGCTGGGACCATAGTCACCAAGAAAACAACTGGTAACACACTACGCCGTGAAGGGCAGATATCTTGCAGCGCCCGCAGGGTCCCCCTGCTCAAGAAAGCACATGTATGGGCCCGCCTGAAATTTGCCAATGAACATCTGAATGATTCAGAGGAGAACTGGGTGAAAGTGTTGTGGTCAGATGTAACCAATATCAAGCTCTTTGGCATCAACTCAACTCGCCATGTTTGGAGGAGGGATGCTGCCTATGACCAAGAACATTATCCCCACTGTCAAACATGGAGGTGCAAACCATTTGCTTTGGGGGTGTTGTTCTGCTAAGGGGACTGGACAACTTCACCGTATCAAAGGGATGATGGATAGGGCTCAAATGTTGAGTGAGAACCTCCTTCCCTCAGCCAGGGCATTAAAAATGGGTTGTGAATGGGTATTCCAGCATGACAATAACCCAAAACACAAGGTCAAAGCAACAAAGGAGTGGCTCAAGAGGAAGAACATTAAGGTCCTGGAGTGGCCTAGCCAGTCTCCAGACCTAAATCCCATAGAAAATCTGTGGGGGGAGCTAAAGGTTTGAGTTGCAAAACGTCAGTGTAAGGGCCGGACGAGCGGAGAGATGGTGGGGGACCCAAACGCACGATGTGAGGAAGGATGAATGTGCTCGGATGTACGAGCGGTGTAAGGGCAGCTCGGATATAACGAGCGGGGGACAAAATAATACAAAGAAGCTCGGACGAAAACGAGCGG
The DNA here is from genome assembly GCA_016801125.1 of Novumbra hubbsi. Lineage (NCBI taxonomy): Eukaryota > Metazoa > Chordata > Actinopteri > Esociformes > Umbridae > Novumbra > Novumbra hubbsi. The sequence goes on from JACXGK010004536.1 coordinate 1,981, forward strand.
GATAGATGCTCGGATGGGACGAGCGCAGTAGTTGAGAAAAAAGGTGGGGAGAATAATACTGCGAAAACGCAGGCACCAAAAACTTTGCTGGAAACGTAGTGTTGAGCTTGGGAGTGAGTAACCAGGCAGTGAGTAACGGGAACCTAAATAGGGGTGCTGATCAGTGATGAGGAACAGGTGTGCGTAGGTGGCCATGTGCTTGGTGACTGTGGTACTTGGTGACAGTGGTGGGAAATGCAGCCCCAGGCCACTAGAAGGGGTGGTAGAACTAGAAACGAGTCGAGTCAAGGCGGAACCCAGACAGTCAGCCTCAAAAACCTTAATGACTTGGAAAGGATCTGCAAATAGGAGTGGGACAAAATCCCTCCTGAGATATGTGCAAACCTACAAAAACTACAAGAAATGTCAGACCTCTCAAGGGCTTTGCAACCAATTGCTATGTCATGTTTTGCAAAGGGGTCAAATACTTATTTCACTGAGTAAAATGCTAATCAATTGATACGTTATTTGAAAGGTTTTTTTCAGCATTTTTTTTTTGTTGTTCTGTCTCACTGTTCAAATAGACCTACCATTAAAATTATCATTTCCTTGTCAGTGGGCAAACGTACAAAATCAGCAGGAGATCAAATAATTTTCCCCCCATTGTACATATGAGGAATGTCAAGCTTAAAGTCATTAAGCATGTGAAAACCTACAGTGAGGACAGTCAAAGTGTGGCCTGAGGGGTCAGACTTATCACTACAGCCCCAGTTCCAAAACAGACTGGAGTTTGTTTGCAACACAGGCTACCACTGACTCCCATATTGACATTGATAGATATGCATCATCTGTCCTGGAATACATCAACACATGTACCAACAATGTCACCACCTATGAACAAATAAAGACCTTCCCCAACCAGAAGCCTTGGATGAACAAAGAGGGTGACTGCTGCTTTCAGATCTGGAGATACGGAGGCCTACAACACATCCAGGCCAACCTGAAAAGGGGCATTAAGATGGCCAAACACGCCCACAAACAGAGGATTGACGAGCATTTCTATAACAACTCTGACCCTCGACGCATGTGGGCAGGGCATTCAAGCCATCACTGATTACCGACCTAAACACCCCACCCCCTCAGCCACTGAGTCTCCCTCACGAACGAGCAGACGTGTCTTCTGCACTTAGCAGGGTGAACGCACGCAAAGCAGCTGGTCCTGATGGTGTTTCCTGGGCGTGTACTTCATGATCATGTGCTGGGCAGCTGGCTGGGGTCTTCATGGACATCTTCAACCAGTCACTGTCCCAAGCGGTTGTCCCCACGTGCTTTAAGACCACAGCCATTGTGCCAGTGCCAAAGCTGTCGACTGCGTCAAGCCTAAATGACTTCCGACCTGTCGCACTCACCCCCACGATCATGAAGTGCTTCAAAAGTCTGGTCTTGGCTCATTTTATGTCCTGCCTCCCTCCAACTTTGGACCCACACCAGTATGCGTACCGCCCTAATAGGTCTACTGAGGATGCTATCTCCACTACTCTTCACTCTGCCCTGACTAGTCTGGGTCCGGGTTTGTCCTTTTTCTATGTTTGTTTTGTTCCCCTGGCACGCATGCCATTTCCCATAGTGTCACCCACCTACCCATTACGCACACCTGCCAGCAATCCTCTCATCAGCACCAGACTATTTAAACCTCTGATTTCCCCTTTTGCTTTGCTACTTCGACACTATTACTTAGTCACGTTTGGTCCATGCTGCAGTGCGTTTTCTTATCGCCTAGCTCAGAGTTGTTTTTGCACGTGTTTGTAGTTCCGTTTGTTTTTCCCGTAGTTTTTTCAGTCCGCTTTTCCTGTGTGTTTTGTTTCCCCCTGTCTTGCTTGCTTTAACCTATCCCGTTTATTCTCTGTGCTCCTCGTCACGCATTTGGGTACTTCCCCCCGTTACTTGCCAGTCTGACAGATTGAACTGGCCATAATATGGACCCAGGGAACAAGGAGCCTAACCGTCAGGCACTGGCCCAACAGGGCTCAGTCCTCGAGCGGCATTAAGAGCTTCTCCATTCCCTCTCTGCCTCCCTCACCGGCCTCTTAGCAGTCCTGAATAGCCTCCAAGCCAGCCTCCTCCCGTGTACCTGTCGGACATTGCGCCTCACCAACGTTGTTACAGTGAGCCCCACGTCCCGGCACCTGAGCTCTTTTCCGGGGAGGCTAGCCCTTCTACAATGCTCCCTCTTGTTTGAACAGAAACCCCTGTCCTACCCATCAGACCGGTCCCGTATTGCTTACGTTGTCGGCGCCCTGTCAGGAAGGGCTATAGCCTGGGCATCGGCAGTGTAGGCGACAAGTGGACCCCTATGCTCATCCTAAAAAGCCTTTACCTGGGAACTTCTCAAAGTTTTCGACCATCCAGAGGGTGGCTAGCTGACTATGCTATCGATTTCCGTACCCCTTTAGCCGAGAGTGGGTGAAACGATGCTGCGCTGCAGGGTGCCTTCCTTAGAGGCCTTACCGAAACCATGAAGGATAAGCTGGCCTCCCGGGACGAGCTGTCGACCCTGGAGGACCTCATAGCCCACGCCATCGGGCTGGATAACCGCCTGTGGGAACGCCGTCAGGAGAAAGCTGTGAGGCCCCCATCTCGTCCCCCCTCCTCTCCTGGGAAGGCGCCCTCACCCTGCGTGTCGATGGCACCAGTCACCGGAGGAGCGGGAGCTCAAACTGGCGGTGGGGGTCTGCCTCTATTGTAGTTGTTCGAGTCACCTGATCTCCACCTGCCCGTTGCCTGGGAAACGACCGTGCCCATCAGTAGCAGGGTGGCTACTGACAGGCAGGGCAGACACCTCCTCTCCCTCACGTCCTGTCCTTGACGCCACTCTCAACTGGGGAAGCACGTCAATACCCCTCACAGCCCTTATAGATTCTGGAGCATATGGCAACATCTTGGATTGTGAGTTGGCCAGACAGTTGGGGGTGGACACCGTCCCAATAGTCCCAACGGTGGTGGTCCGAGGACAGAGTGGAAGCCGAATTGCCTAAATTGAACATCAGACTGCTCCACTCTGCCTCCTTCTCGCCAGTAACCGCCATGAGACCATCCGTCTCTTCATTATAGACAGTCCTCTGTCCATCCTGGTCCTCGGTCATCCCTGGTTGCGCTTACCCAATACATGCATCGATTGTGTCCCCGGCAAAATCGTGGAATGGGGGCATCAGTGTTTCCAGGGTTGCCTTGGTGCGGGGCGCCCCACAAATTCCAAGCCCCCTGTCATTTCGGAGCCTCCCGACTTCTCTTCGCTACCCCGGGACTATCACGACCACGCCCGGGTTTTCTGTTAGCAGAGTGCGCTGTCTCTACCCCCCCACTGTCCTTATGATCTGGCTATTGACCTGCTCCCAGACACACCCCTTCCCGGCGGTAAGCTTTATAACCTCTCCACAGCAGAGACAGAGGCCATGGAAAGGTACATCCAAGATTCCCTAGCCGCGGGCATCATCCTTCCTTCCTCCTACCCATTGGGGGCTGGGTTCTTCTTGGTGGGAAAAAAGGATTGATCCCTGCACCCCTGCATTGACTACCAGGGTCTGAACGCCATTTCCACCCGTATTAAATGCCTTCTACCCCTTCTGAGTTCCGCCTTTGTCCCATTGTATGGAGCAACCATCTTTACGAAGCTGGACATGCGTATCACCTTGTGCGCATCTGAGAAGGGGATGAATGGAAAACTGCGTTCAACACCCCCCTTGGCCATTTTGAATATCTAGTGGTCCCTTTCTGTCTCTCCAATGCCCCAGCTGCTTTCCAGGCTTTCATCAACAATGTCTTACAGGACATGCTCAAACAGTGCACGTGCGCCAGGTCCTGGAACGGCTCTTCCGTAACTGCCTGTTGATTAACACTAGAAGCACCAGAGCGGGCAGATTTTACCCAGTGAAGAGGAAAAAAATTATATCTTCGCTCTCGATCAAATTTCAGGACCCTTCTTTTTTATTTTTTTATATGTGTGTTTTATCACTTTCAAAATCACACAGAGAAAAGCTGATTTAAGGCTATATCATTCCTGTTCAATATAAACTGTTTGCCCGGTGCGCGTTCTGCCATTTTTATTCCTGCATTCCATGGTTGCAATTCTCTTTTCTATCAGCAGATGTCGCAAGGGTTCCCGTATACGAGTCTTCTGTTATTTAGAAAAAAAAATATTTATAGTGTATAAATATATAGATCAGGGGGATTCAATTATAATGTAGAAAGTTCCAGCTAGACCAAATTACTTCAAGCAAAGGTCCGGAACATCATGTCTTATGATTCAGTGCCATACATATTGAAGTAGTCTAGTAGTTGTATGTATATAAAAAACAACAGTTTATTTTATTTGACTCACAAATAAAATAAAATGTACAATTCAATAATAATAATACATATAGCTGCAAGCAGCAATTTGGGTTACTCCAAAAAATTAGGGACAATTGGAACATTGACAGACATGTGTACCGCATGTGTACCACACGTTCCAATATTTAGTTGACTGGGAGGGCTATGGCCCAGAGGAGGGCTGCTGGGTCCCACGATCCCGCATCCTGGACCCCGCCTTGATACGGGACTTCCATCGCACCTACCGTGGTCAGCCCAGGCGGCCCCCGTGTGGCGCCCGTAGACGTGGGGGGGGGACTGTCATAGCCCAGGCCTAGTCTGGGTCCGGGTTTGTCGCTTTTCCGTGTTAATTTTGTTCCCCTGGTAGCGCTCAGGATTCCCTAATGTTATAGGTGCCATAGACTGCACACACATACCAAATCAAGGTCCCGCCGTGCACCAATGAAGGGGATTTTGTGAACCGAAAGGGGGTTCACAGTATAAATGTGCAGGTCAATTACTATTAGAATTCCAGATTAGTATTCAAATATCAAATACAATTTAAAAAAAGGAATGTTTCAAAAAAGATAATCCATTGACCGACTATATTCTCTTAGATGGTGTGTGACTCTATGTGCATTATCACAAATGTGGAGGCTGTCATGTCCTGGCTGGGGGCCCCTGGCCATATCTGTGCCTTGGGGCTCACAGTCAGGGCACGACACATAGAGGTGCCTCTAGGCACCTCTATGCCACTGTTGTGGGCTCCTCAGTGAGAGACAGCTGTTGCCAGTGGCCTCTGATTGAGGAGCCTACTTAGCCTAAGTTAGGTTTTAGCCACACTCGGTGTGGTTTATTGTTTGTTTTCATGCCAATGTTCACGGTCCTGTTTTGTTTGTTCCTTTGTCCTGTGAATACGCTACAGTGTGTTATGTTTTATGTTAGGGAAGATGTATGCCTCGAGGTCACAGTGTTACATACACTTATGCTGGGCCTAACATACCTTAATTTTTTCATTATACAGGTAAATATGCTTGGAGATGGAGGCTATGCATGCAGGCAGTATAAGTAGTAATGATTACGCTTTTTGTAGAACATTCTTGTTTTTCACTTTTACTTGTTATAATGGGTCCTGTAGTGGCTCTGATATTTGAGATGAACCAAATAATGATGAAATAGTAATGAAAATATAATAATGTAATAAGTGATAAGAACATCAAACATGGTCACATTCCAGCAATAGCTCTTGCTCTGTAGCAGAAAAAAACTGTGCACGCTCTATGCCCATGGTGAGCAGCCAATTGCAGTGTTTCTGATCAATGTTTCTACTATAGATACATACCCCCTTTTCAACCAACCCATAAACGCGCAATGATCCCTGTTACGTTCTACGTTGTTTATGAGGTTGTGTTGTGGGTGTGAGAGCCTGATTGGGTGTTTGTGTGGTGGTGGTGAGTTTGGTTTGTTTGCAGATTGCAGATAACGAGGTGGGCAGAGCTTTTTGGCCACTGAAGCGGCCACAGCCCTGGAGAGGCTGGAGAGGCTACACTTTTGCTCTGCTGCTTTATGGTCATTGTTGTTGTTGTTTCTAATGCTAATCTAATCCTCTGTCATCTGTCATGTGTACTACCTGTTTGTCTAACCCTTAGGAGAAGGGTCAGGTAAGATACCCTGGGGTTTACATATGCCCGTAGATAACCACTGTTCTATACATCAGGTTAGATACGAGCGGGTGTCCCCCACTGTTTCATGTAGCAGGTAGGTTAGAGGTGCGGCAGGTTAGAGATTGATAGGCAGGTAAGGAGCAGGGAAGAATAGGGCATTTTGTTTCATTTCTTTTCTTTGACCCCGTTCATTCGGCCCTTCTCCTATACCTCCTGTTAGTTGTATACTGTGTTTGTATTATCGTATGTATGTATATTACTTCTATATGCCTTACCTACAACAATTATAATAACGAATACCATTCCCAGTGAGGGAAGTTAACCTAGAACTGTGTCTGTTGCCTTTTATTACCCTAGTCCCACTTCACAAGTGTTTCGACACCGGCTGTTGCGTTTCCCCACCTCCAGCGAGCTCAGTAGGTACTATCACGGAGGTGGGCACGGAACAATTGGGGGCTCGTCCGGGATTGTTGGACTATTAGCCTGTATCGTGCCTGCATGGGTGGTGACTGTGTATGGGTCGTGAAGAGTGCAGGTGGTTTGGTTAGTTGTTGTTTGGGGTCTGTTTGTTGTGGAAATGGCGTCCTTGTTGGTCCAGCACTTTATTGAGGCTCCGTCTGAGGCCTTGTTAACCCAGTGCTGCAAGGTTGACCTGATATATCTTAGTGACCATTATGGCTTTGCAGTGGGTAGGAGCCAGGCCAAGCAGGAGTTGTTGCGCTGTGTTCGGGAAGCGTTATTGGAGCTAGAGGTCTTACCCTCTCTGGCGGCGCCGCTGCCCCCTGGCCCTGATTTGCGAAGTACCCTTGGTACTGATCCAGGTGAGCCATCTCCAAAGGTTTCTGAGGGTGAGGAAGAAAAACATTCCCAAACCCCGCGGTATGAACCCCTGTCTCCTCAAGGGTCTCTCCTTAGTGCTCGTGTAAAGGTCCGTGTTGGTCGTCTTGAGATGGAGGAGAAGGCAAAACAGGCAGACTATCAATTCCAGTTGGAGATGCATAAGTTAGACATTGAGGCTAAGGACCGTATGCGGCAGCTGGAGATTGAGGAAAAGGTAGCCCTGTCCCGAGCAGGACAAGGTACAGAATTGCACTCATCCTCTCCACCTATGCAGCATAAGGTCCCGTTTGACATAAGTATGCATATATCACTGGTTCCGCAATTCCGGGAGTCAGAAGTGGACTCCTACTTTGGGGTGTTTGAGCGTATTGCAATGTCTTTGCAGTGGCCAGAGGAAATGTGGCCATTATTAATACAATGCAAGTTGTTTGGAAAAGCCCAAGAAGTGGTATCCTCTAAGTCCTTAGAGGACAGTTTGAAATATGAGTGTATTAAGAGGGCTGTCCTTCGGGCATATGAGTTGGTTCCAGAAGCATATCGGCAGAAGTTCCGGAATCATAAAAATACTTTGAATGTTACCTATGCTAGGGCAAAACGTACACTTTTTGATAGGTGGTGTGCGGCTAGTAAGTCTAATGATTTTAATTCCCTTTGTGAACTGATTCTGTTGGAGGACTTTAAAAACAGCCTTCCTGACCGCCTGATAGTTCATATCAATGAACAGAAGGTGGCAACTATGACTCAGGCAGCGGTCATGGCTGATGAGTTTTATTTGACCCACAAAACTCAATTTACTCCGGCACGTACAGAACATAGGAGGATAGCTCCTGTGTCAGAGGTGCAGCAACGCTTGTCATCTTCGCTTCGCTCCCGTGAGGACCGTGTTTGTTATTATTGCCATGTTAAAGGCCATGTGATTGCTGACTGTTCTAAATTGCAGAGCAAGACGACCCCATCCAAATTGCCCTGGTCACTTAAACCGGTTGGTTTTGTGCAAACCTTACCTACCATATCTAACTCTGTGTCTAACATGTCTTTTGACTCTTCCTATGAGCCCTTTATTTTTACAGGGTCTGTGGCTCTGTCTGAGAACGCTGTTGACTCGGTGCCTGTGAAGATTCTAAGAGATACCGGCGCATCACAGTCTGTAATCCTGGCAGATGTGTTGTCTTGGTCTGAGTTGTCCTCATGTGGGCATAACGTCTTAGTGCAGGGTATCGAGATGGGTTATGTTCCACTTCCATTGCATTCCATATACCTTCAGTCTGAGCTGGTCATTGGGAAGTTTAAGGTAGCGCTGAAACAGTCTTTACCCGTAAAGGGGGTTTCGTTTATAATGGGGAATGACATTGCAGGGGGCCTGGTCCGACCCATAGTCCAAGTAGTGGCCACCCCTATTATGTCTATGCCTTGTTCCCTTAGCCCTGTGTCCGAGAAGTTGAATCCTCCTGTTGTTCCAGCCTGTGCAGTTACGCGTGCCCAAATGTGTCGCTTTGGTGATCTGGTTGGGCTGGATGATAACATTTTTGCCCAGGTCCCCAATACAGATGACGTCTCCTATTTGCCTTCTCCGACGTTAGCAAAAACAAGTGGACCAGGTTGCTCACATCTTGCCTTCCAGTGTGACAAGCCGGTGCCCATGACGGGTGCAAACGTGATTCATGGGCAAAAGGAAGACCCTAGCTTAATTAAATGTTATGCCTCTGTGTTGTAGAGCCAAGAACAGGCGATGCAACAACAAGTTGCTTATCTTTTGGAGGATGATCTTTTGATTCATAAGTGGTCCCCTCATATGGAGTCTAAAACTGGTTGGAGTCCAAATTACCAAATTGTAGTGCCAAATCAGTTTAGGGAACAAGTGCTTTCATTAGCTTATTATGTCCCTTGGTCAGGACATTTAGGGGTTACAATAACCTATAATCGTGTGTTACAGCATTTCTTTTGGCCAGCTTTAAAGAAAGATGTGGTCTCATATTGTAAAACGTGTCACACCTGTCAAACAACTGGGAAGCCTAATCAAGTCATTGCTTGACTTGATTAGGTCCTAACATCCGGTTTAGGATCGGCCGGGGCCAGGGGTTTGGGCACCGAGGTCAACGGCATCTGTTTACCGGGTTTGTCTTCAGTCAGCTATTTCTTCAGGACCTTCGTCTTCTCTCCACCTCTCTATGTGATGCTGTGCAATCTCAGTAAATTCAGGTACACTTTTGGCGGTGAGGCCAACAGTCTTTTCACACTCAACACGGACATGGTCCGGCAGTCCCCTCATACACTGGTCCAAGAAAATGTGCTTCATTTCCTTCTTGTCAGGTTCTGTGTTCCAGGCCAGTCTCCACAGGGTCCTGGCTTTCTTCATGTATACTGGGACACTCTCATCCTCAGTTAATCGTAAAGTCTTCATCAGCTGGGCGCGCGGTTGGGTTTGATACTTTCGTCTGACTTCAGTCCAGTTAGTATTTCTAAAAGGATTGAACGGTGTGGCCGCCGACACCTTTCCCTTGAACCCAGAAGCCCTCAATACCTCCAGGGAGTCTTGATCCCCCATGCATCTATTCATTATCGCAGTGACATCGCCCAATGTCAAATCATCCCCAGCAGTCAGGCTATCCAAAGCCTTCACCCACCTCGGATATTTCTGCTTTTGTCACCCCGGACAGTTTCATGCAGTATACTGTTATGCCTTTTGGGATGCGCAATGCACTGGCCACATTCCAGCGTCTTGTCAATATTGTCCTGGCTGCCAAAGTGTTCTGCATACCTAGATGATTTGGTTGTCCATTCCTCTTCATGGACGGAACATATGAATTTGTTGAGGGACGTTTTCTCGCGACTAGCAGCTGCTTCGTTGACTTTGAACTTAGCCAAGTGCGAGTTTGGGAAGGCAACTGTCACGTACCTGGGTAAGCAAGTTGGGAGGGGATGTGTACGACCGGTGGAGCAGAAAGTTGCTGCTATCACGGCTTTTCCTGCGCCTAGCACCAGACGCGAGTTACGTTGCTTTTTGGGGATGGCGGGTTACTATCGCCTGTTCTGCCGTAACTATGCGTCCCTTACCGCCCCACTCACTACCCTGCTTAGCCCAGCTGTGTCTTTCCTATGGACGGACGAATGTCAACTTGTTTTTGACACAGTTAAACAGCTGCTCTGTAGTTCCCCTGTTCTCTCTGGTCCCGACTTCTCGGTCTCGACTTCTAACCCACCACACAAACACCCAATTTGGCTCTCACACCCACAACACAACCTCATAAACAACGTGGAACGTAACAATCCTAGATAACTCAATCCAGCTATACTAATCATCACCAACAGTAGTGTTTGAAGAACCAAATTAGCCGGATCATAGTTAGCGTGATTATTTGATCTTGGATGTGTCATTTGATCTCGTATGTAGTTAGCAACGTTCAAAGAACGGACCCTGGTGCTGTACAATGACAACTGGCTCAAGGTTACAAACACTTCTAATTTTAATACTTAACTTGTCGCAATAGGCCAACAGCTGGCATGGTATTTACAAGGAAAGAATCATCTGTAAAGGCATAGCACTCCAAATGTAAAACCACCAAAGAAATGTAAGGCAAAACATAGACATATCAAGCTCAAAGTCTTGAAACACATCAATATGAGACAATGCATGTTGAGATAATAAAAGTGTCAAGACAAGTGCTGTACAATGACTACTGGCTTTAAACCAGAAAACAAAGGTAATACTTGTGCATAACAGATTCCATTTGGCCAGCAACTGGCTAGGGGTATATACGGCGAAACAATCATCTGTAAAGGTATAGATGAAGTCTCAATGAAGAACCTCCAAAAACAGTCAAAACATAGACAAGTCAAGCTGAAGGTCTTCAAACACATCAATACGAGGCAATGCATGTTGAGATAACGTTAACGTCTAGACTAGTGATGTACAATGACTACTGGCTCAAGACCGTTAACAGAGGTAATACTAGTTCTTAAATTGTGGCATTTTACCAAAAGCATGGCTAGGGGTTAGGGTGTACCGCTTGTACCGCTTGTAAACCCAGGGTTCATGGTTCAACTCCTCTTGTCTGCTGCAACCTAAAATGACCTTTTATGCTTCCTTTTTTCATATGCGTGCGGTACACATGTCTGTCAATTATTAAATTGTCCCCAATTTTTTGGAGTAACCCAAATTGCTTCTTGCCGCTATATTTATTATTGTTATTGAATTGTACACTTTATTTTATTGAAGAGTCAAATAAAATAAACAATTGTTTTCTACCAACATACAACTACTAGACGTCTTCAATTTGTATGGCATAACGCAAATAAGACATGATTTTTTGGACCTTTGCTTGAAGTAATTTGGACTAGCTGGATTTTTCTATTTATACACTAAATAAAAAAAAAATGTAAATAACAGAAGATTCGTATATGGGAGCCCTTGCGACATCTGCTGATAGAAAAGAGGAATGCAGAAAATTGTGAAAAAATGGCCGAACGCGCACCAGGCAAAAATTTAACATTGAACAGGAATGAAAGGGCCTTAAATCAGCTTTTCCCGGTGTGATTTAAAAAAAAAAAATACTGGGTGATAAAACACACATCTAGGAAAAGTAAAAAAGCAGGGTCCTGGAATTGGTTTGAGAGCAAAGATATAATTTGTGTCCTCCTCACTGGGTAAAATTTGCCCGCTCTGGCGCTTCTAATACTAGTGCTTAACTTGTTACATTTGGCTAAATGCTGGCTAGGTGTATACAGCGAAATAATCTTTTGTAAAGGCGGATCTACAGTCCCAATTCAGGACCTCCAAAGAAATGTAAGGCAAAACATAGAAAGTGTCAAAATTAAGGTATTCAAAAACATCAATATGAGGCAAAGCATACTTAACTTATTGTATTTGTGCAACAGCTGGCTAGGGGTATACAGCAAATTAATTATCTGTAAAGGCGTAGTTGCTGTCCCAATGTAGAACTTCCAAAGAAATGTAAGGCAAAACAAAGACAGGTCAAGCTCAAAGTCTTCAAACACATTAATATGAGGCAATGCATGTTGGGAAAATGTTAACGTCTATACCTGTGCTTTACTATGAAATCTGTTTCAAGATTACAAACACTTCTAATTTTACAACTTAACTTGCCGCATTTGGCCAACAGATGGCATGGAATATAAAGCAAATGAACCATCTGTAAAGAAGTAGCTGTACTCCAAATGTAGAATGTTGTGAACCTTTGTAGAAATTGAAGGCAAATCATAGACTAATGTTCATTCGTAGCCTACCATGAAACCAGTTTGACAAGGCAATGCAATAGGTTTACAGCACAAGCATAAGCACAGCTGCTGATAAATGTTAATGTCAAGACTACTGCTGTACTGCTGTAAATGTATTTTCATTTGACAGAGGCTTGCTTGGGGTTTTTAGGACAAGCATCATTGGTACAAGCAAAGCTGCACTTCCCTGCCAGAACCTCCAAAGATATTCAAGGCCAGATAGGTCAAAGGTCATGTTACCTACTAACCTCAAACTATGTTCAGATAATACACCAAGTAGTCTTACATAATGCACACCTCTTAGATTGTCCATTTTAATTTGAAGTGATCTCATTCGTTTAATTTAACTAATTTCAATAGGTCAGAGGTCATGCAACCTACTGACCTCAAACTATGATCAGGGTATACTTTGAGATTGTGTCTAAAAGCACCTGAAATGAAAATTGCCAATCAAAGTGTCAGGGCCTCTCCTGACCTATGTCCGTCTGGTCCCATGGCACCCTCCGGTGGCCTATGTGCGCAGTGCGCCTCACAGTCACACAACACTCAGTCATCAAGCACCTGGCCACTTCACACACCTGTCCCTCATCAGTGGTCGTTATCACCCTACTTAGCTTCCTGGTTTTCAACACCACCTTGTCCATTCAAACTAAGTACAACGCCAGTTCTTATCACTGCTACGACTTACGTTATTTGACCTGCTACCCGGTAGAATTGGCTTTCTAGCCTTTTTGTTTTCTTTATGCCTAGAGGCATTTTATTATCAGCACCTATCGTTCTGCTTACTGCCATTACCAGTCAGCACTATAAACGATCATACTCAACTCACCACCATCGTCGTGCTCTTGGGTCCCCCTTCACTCTGTTCACTCGAGACCTTACAGATTGAATCGACCATCATGGACCCAGCCAACCTCGTTCCCGTACACCATGCACTGAACCAGCAGGGCGCTGCCATTTACCGGCAAGAGGAACTACTCCAAACCATGTTGGAATCTCTGTCAGAATTGGTAGCCACACTACGGAACGACCGCACCTTTCCTTCGGCGGGATTGGATCCCACCTTGGCAGCACACCCGGACGGCACTAACCACTCGCTCCAAGAGTCTGTGGCACCGCCACATCGGGAGACCCACGTCGCTCCCCCCGAGCGTTTCTCAGGTGCACCAGGACGGGTCCGGCCCTTTCTCCTACAATGTTCACTGGTATTTGAACAGCAGCCCCTCTCCTATCCCTCTGACCGAGCCCAGATTGCATATCTGGTTGGGGCCCTGTCGGGACGAGCCCTATCATGGGCGTTGGCCGTTTGGATGACAAACAGCCCACTCTGCAACTCTTACACGGTTTTCACGGGGGATCTACTAAAAGTATTCGGCAATCAGGAGGGAGAGAAGGATGCGGGCCGCAGACTCCTCTGCCTACGCCAGGGTCCACGCAGCGTCGCGGATTATGCGATCGATTTTCGCATCCTCGCCGCGGAGAGTGCGTGGAATGAAGCCGCACTACAAGGGGTTTTCGTTCATGGACTTTCTGAGACGCTAAAGGATGAGCTGGCCTCACGGGAGGAACCTCCCACATTGGATCTACTGATCGCAACGGCTCAACGGATAGACGCACGCCTCCGTGAACGATCCCGGGAGACGCCACCTTCGACGCGACCCCGTGTTTCGCGTTCTCCGCTTAGGACCACAACCCCATTCCTGGGAGAGGAGGTCGAGTACGCACGACGCACAGGATCCCCTTCGGAGCCTATGGAAATAGGTTGCGCTCGGCTCTCAAAATCAGAACGGGCGCGTCGCTTGGACAAGGGCTTATGCCTTTACTGTGGAGAGAATGAATATGCAAGAGCTTCCTGCCCGCGGCTGCCGGGAAATCCGCACGCCCGTCCTTAGATGAGGAGCTTAGGATGGGTCGAGCTGGTGTCTCCTCTGACGACCCCGCATTAGAAGCCACTATCCATTGGCACTCAAAGACATTCACCGAGCGTACGCTCATTAACTTCGGGGCGGATGGGAATTTTCTGGATAAGGCACTGGCATACGAGTGGGGCCTGCCCTGCCTGCCAGTCGCCCCTCCGGTGACTGTTAGAGGGCTGAGTGGGCAACGGCTCGATTCTATTAACCAGCGCACGGAGCCTCTCCAGATGGTGACCGCGGGTAATGCATTTTATATTTTCTCATTGATAGCCTGATGTCGCCCCTCGTCCTGGGCCGACCATGGCTCAGCCGTAATAATCCCCATATAGACTGGACCACGGGTTCTATCCTTTCGTGGGGAACGAGTTGTTTCCAACCCTGCCTGGGCTCGGCGGATACCCCGCACTTGCTGCCGTGTTTAACAAGGAGGAGGCACTGACATTACCACCACACCGGCCTTATGATTTGGCCATCGACCTGCGTCCTGGAGCGCCGCTTCCGAGTGGTCTCCAGACCGGAGACTGAGGTAATATCGAGTAATATCTCCAGACCGGAGACGGAGGCGATGGAGAGGTACATCCGTGAGTCCTTATCCTCTGGGATCATTCGCCCGTCCTCTTCTCCCGTGGGTGCTGGGTTTTTCTTCGTTGGGAAAACGGATGGCACCCTGCGCCCTTGCATTAACTATCGGGCGCTCAATGCCATTGCTACACGGAATAAGTATCCTCTACCTCTGCTCAGCTCGACATTCACACCACTACAGGGGGCGACGATCTTCTCTAAACTGGATCTGCGGAACGCGTATCACCTGGTAAGGGTCCACGAAGGGGACGAGTGGAAGACCGCGTTCAACACTCCCCTTGGCCATTTCGAATATTTGGTGGTTCCGTTTGGCCTCTCCAACGCGCCCGCGGTTTTCCAGGCCCTAGTTAATGACGTGCTACGGGACATGCTAAATCGTTTTGTAGTCGTCTATCTAGATGATAATCTAATTTTTTCGCGCACCCTTGCCGACCACACCCTCCACGTTCGTGAGGTGCTTGAACGCCTACTACACAACCGATTATTTGTGAAACTTGAGAAGAGCGCGTTCCACGTCACTACGATCCAGTTCCTCGGACATATCCTCACCCCTGGACGGGTTGAGATGGACCCTGCTAAGATCGCTGGAGTCACCAAGTGGCCTATGCCCACGGACAGGAATCAATTACAGCGGCTCCTAGGTTTTGCGAATTTTTATCGTTGCTTTATCAGCAACTATAGCCGGGTGGCGGCACCTCTCACGTCACTCACCTCGGTGAAGGTCCCTTTTCATTGGTCCAAGGAGGCTGCGTCCGCCTTTCAGGAGCTGAAGACCCGTTTCTCGTCCGCGCCTATCCTCGTCCAACCGGACCCCGAGTTACAATTCATAGTGGAGGTGGACGCGTCGGACACTGGGGTCGGAGCAATCCTGTCTCAGCGGGCGGCTAGTGACAGTAAGGTGCACCCCTGCGCCTTTTTGTCCCGGAAACTGTCGCCGGCCGAGCGGAATTATGATATGGGCAATAAGGAACTACTCGCAGTGAAGCTGGCCCTCGAGGAATGGCGTCATTGGCTGGAGGGCGCTCCACTGCCGTTCGTAGTCTGGACGGATCATAAAAACGTAGCCTACCTCCACTCCGCCAAACGCCTGAACTCGCGTCAGGCGCATTGGGCTTTGTTTTTTGGACATTTCGACTTCCAGTTGACATATCGCCCAGGGTCCCGGAACACTAAGCCGGATGCGCTGTCGCGTCTCTATCCACCTAAGACGAAGACTGTGTTTCCCGGCACGATTCTGCCCCCCTCCAGTATCCGCATGGGGCTCACCTGGGAGATTGAGCGGACCATTTACCATACCCAACGCACCCAGCCGGACCCTGGCACTGGCCCGCCGGGTCGCTTGTTCGTCCCCGATGCGGTCCGCACAGAGGTGCTCCAGTGGACTCGACTGAACTGCCACCCGGGCATAAATCGCACCCTGGCCTTCCTGCGCCAACACTTTTGGTGGCCCTCCCTGGCCAGGGATGCCCGGGAGTTCGTCTCCGCCTGCCCTGCCTGTGCCCGTAGTAAGACGTCGACGCACCCCCCCCGCTGGACTGTTGCAGCCCCTGCCGATTCCCTGTCGCCCCTGGTCGCATGTCGCCTTGGACTTTGTCACCGGTCTCCCTCGCTCCAATGGAATGACGACCATCTTGACCATAGTGGACAGGTTTTCTAAGATGGCTCCTTTTCTGGCTTTGCCTAAACTGCCCTCCGCTCGCGAGATGGCGGACCTCTTAGTCTGCCACGTGCTCCATTCTCATGGTATTCCCCGGGACGTTGTTTCGGAGTTCCATCCTGTCACCAAGCTGACAGGATCAGGAAAACCGGACAGAACCCCCCCATTATCCCGTCAATTTTTATATGTCCAAACATAACAAGACAAACACATGACGTACAAACAAACAATACATTCCCCATATACTCATTGATTTTAAATCGACATGTTTTTGTCATGTTTCTTAATTTTGATCAGCTCAATTGTTTTCAACTTTCGTATTAAACGAGTGCTCTAATTGGAATTCTATTTCAATACTGCCACGTAGACTCAAATTTGTACTCTGTTAACTTCTCAACAACCGGAGTCATGTTACCAAACCTCAAATTTCTATGCGACATTTCGCTTCCTTTAATTATGCTATTTAGCAGGCCCTCTCCTTCTGCTAAGAGTAGCTTTATTACTTCCCTCTCCTGGGATTACTGCCTACTGTTTATGCATTTTAATATTTAGCTCCACTGTCTGATATTCAGCCTACAGTTTTTGCCTGTTCTACCAATTTGTGTTATAACAATCATCCCTAACCAACCTCTGCATTTTTACTGTTATCTGAAACCACCCTCCTTCCCTGGCCTCCTCCTCTGTCTATGTGTGTGTGTGCGTGTGTGTGTGGGTGTGTGTGTATGATGAATACTATTTCCCCTGTCTAGACCATCACTCACCTCTTTCCTCCTCTTGCAGTCTAACTATGAAAGCCTCTAATAAGATGTGACTTTGTGTGGCGTGTGTGTTTATATAAAGTTGGAAACTAATTCCCTGTTATATTGGGCCTATCCTAGATCCTAACCTAAACATTTTCTACCTTTCCCTATGTAACTTCACTTCTTTCTCCACATTTTCACCCTTCAATCTGTTCAGCCCTGGCTTCCATTCTATGTTCTCCGTCTCCATTTTCCACACAATCACTGTTCACCTACGGTTCCTACAGTACTTGCATACAACCAGTAACCGCAACACGACAGCAACATACAATTAACGATACCACGTGACAAAACAAGGGGACACTTACACCCAGTTACCACAAATATACAAGGACAAAAATTAGACACACAGTTATTTCGGAGGCTGCCGCCAACCAGGACTTTAATTAACCCACTTAGTTTGGAGATTTCACCCTCCGGGCCTTTCACCTTAGCCCAGCGATCTACAGACGCCGCTCTGTAGACTTCCTCGCTTCCGTCGAAACAAGGTAGGATACGCTACTTCTAGGATCTAAAGTTTGGAGGTCCTCAATTCTCCGGGCCTTTTTAGCCCAGCTCCCTATAGAGACGCCGCTTTATATGGTCCTTGTTTCCGTCGAAACAAGGTAGGATTCGCCACTTCTAGGATCTAAAGTTTTGGAATATCTTAAAATATTGAAGCCAAAATTAGTTCGGAGATTAGTCCTCGCGGGCGTCTAACCCCTAGTTTGTCCGGAGACGCCACTCCATCCAGGCCGTTAGTTTGGAAATCTTACTTTACGCTCTTTGTACTTTTCACAAACGATCTTCAAAATTTGGCTATGGCCAATACGCAGAGTTGTTTTTTAAAATAGTTTCTGCTCACCTTAATAACCTGCCCGGCAAAAATCGTTCGCAATTTCCGGAGGCTCTGGTTAAATCATTGGCGTGAACACTCTCCGATCCCCAGACGAGCTCCCAAACTACTTCCCCCGAGTCCTGAATCAGAGAATGTCCACACGGGCAACTATTTCCAAAGTAAACGCCTTTATTACAGATATATCTGGAGTTCGTTCCCCAAAATACAGCCAGGAAGATCTGAAGTCCGTTCACATCGGACACATTTTATGTAGCCTATTCCCCACTCAGTCATTGTATAGAAATTGCTGAGCGTGCTTCCTGTGTGGGCGTGTCCTGTCTTGCAGACCCCCTCTCTATCCGTGGGGCCCTCTGGTGATCTCGGAGGCCAACGAAGAAGACAGTAAGGGGGTAGGCTGGCGCCAGTAGATCTGACCTTGGCTAGCTCTTGTTTCCATCCTCCTCCTTGTCTGCATCTGTGGGTCCAGCTAAAAGGCCATAAACCTGTCTTCCTATACATTCTATGTCCTTGCCTCTAATCCCTTGATTTATAGTCCTACCTCTGGAATGTACTTATTAACATTTACACCCCCGGCTGGCTATTTTCAGAGTATACGCCCTACCGGCACCTTTTGTTTCTAGTAGCACACACACATCTAATCTTAACTAAAAGATTCCACAACCGCTAATATAAGCAATGTACGATGTAATGTCCTACCAACAATCCTCTGACCTTCAGTCTGAAGCTTCATGACTTTTGGTCAAGATGATGTTTCACATTTTACTTTTCATGGTCAACTCTCCTTTTCCTCTGTCCAAAGTTAATGCTGCATCTATATCGGCTTCATAAGGAGGCTGTGATGATGCTGTATCCAATCTACCAAAGTGATATGATTAAAATATACCTCACGTTATGTCATTTTTGCAGAACGTGCCATTTGTAGAGCTGGTATAGCCTTCGATTTAGCATGTTTCTTTGACAATGACCTTAGAGGTTTACAAGACAACACAAAAAATATCTTAGATAATTACTATAAAAGGAACCCTTTTACAATGTAAAACTGTTTTAGGCCCAAAGACGCACTATAATAGCATTTAATTTAATTAATTATCCTTATTCAATCGTGGTGAGACAACATTTTTGGCCCATAAATCCATGGTTTTAATCTGCTCTACCCTCCAATATCTAAATCGCATTCGACTAGCTGTAAACCTTTCATCTGTGGATAACAATATTTTTGGTCTTTTGTTGTGCTGGTATGTGTTTTGCCCAAGCTTCACATAATGCATTTATAGCAGGATATTCCCAAGGATTACGTCAAAAGAAGGTGCGTGTGTCATAATAATGTGGCAGGTGGTTGATGAGTGTGTCCTTCTACAAACATCTGTATATAGCCTAATTGGGTTTTACCTGTATCTTGCTATTGTGGTTATATGTAGTGGCACCGGCAGCTGTAATGCTGAAGCACCGTTTGGACATTTCTTTTCAAATGTTGTCTGTTGTCTTTCATAGAGATCTTGAAAATGTAATTATTCAACACATTACACCAAAGCGTGCCAACATGTCAGACTATTACAATTGATACGGTGTTATGACAGAGACAATGTTTATGGTGAATCAATCATGCAGACGATCTAAATAAATGAAGGAAAAACATTATTTTAAATAATGTGTTTTAGACATTTTAGAATTAATGCTAATTTTAGACTTTTGGGATTGGTTACAATACAAAACAATGCTGCATTTTAGTTTGAGTGCTAGGGAAACTAAACCAAAACATTGCTGTTTTTCTTACACACAGTGTAAATGCTAAATGGTATGGGATTTTATAATGTATATAAACTTTACCCAACACCAGGATATTTCAGATAAAACATGTTTGCCATTGCCACAACTGGATCTTCCAAAGGCAAAAAATACTTTTCATAAATATTTTCATCTAGGCTGGAGTATCTCAACAATCTTTGTACTTGGCTGAACTGCTCATTCTTATTTAATAACCATGTCACTGATCTGCAGTCTGAAATGTAATCCCAAATTGGTCTGTTGTTCCTCAATAAGACATCATTCACACATTAAGCAATATGTAATTTGCCAATCTGCCATGCATCTTCTGACCTGTACCCCCTTTTAACACTATGCTTTGACCTACCTCTGGTTAGTCGAGTGAATCATATAACGTCAGATTAATTGGTACCAACTGATTTACATCACTTTATGGTAAATGATGTCTTTTCTGTGGAAGATGGAGAAGTGTTCACAATTGATCAAGAAAAACTCTTCAGTCATATGCAAAACAATTAGTTATTTCAGTTTGGATCCCATTTATATAGAAACAGTTATCAAAACAAACACAGAATTCAAGTACAGAGACCCACACAATTGTTCTGATTTTACATTACTAAGGTTCAAACTTCCATTCCTTTACAATGGTACAGATGATGCCACAAGGTCTTGCTGAATGCACGTACTTTTGTTACTACATGTGGTTTGGCTAACTCAGCTTTCCCAATCAGGAAAAGAGTCATGTTCACCTGTACAATACAAGGAACAGGAGCTCACTGCTGCTATTAAGATGGTCCTCCAAAAGGGACATTTCTTATAGTGGGTTCTGCTAGGCCCTAGGCCTTATCTTCCACATATACAGTCAGATGAAAAAATTAGGACACCCCATGAAATATTTGGTTATTTTTTAAGAAATATGGACGTATAAATATTGATCTTCTTTCAAACAATATCTTAACAATATCCCCCTTTGGCTGAAATAACCTCAATAAGACATTTCCTATAACTGTCTACCAGTCTCTGACATCGCCTGGGAGAAGGTTTTTCCCACTCCTTCATGCAGAATTCTTTCAGCTGTGTGATGTTTAGGGGGTTTCTTGTATGCTCAATACATTTCAAATCACCCCATTTGGTTTGAGACCGTATGGTGCAGTACATGACGTTATTCATTTAAGTAGTCAAGTATGTTATTCTCCGTTTTATTTATTTTCTATTTTGCCTCTCCTTTTTGCCCACTTGCACCTCACACTTACACTTTCAAATTCATTGATTAAACCATTTTTGCATCAGCAGTTTTGAAGCACCGTGGCTAGGAAAAACATACTATCAGGCTCAGAAGGGTGACCAGACCTCTCCTGGTTTTGCTGGGTAATGTTTTAGGAGTACAAGTAATAATTAAAGCTGCAAGCAGCTATGTAGGGGCAAAGCAAAACCTAGAGATCAACAAGAGAGTCCGTGGTGATTGACCCGATCGTGTGAAAGTGTGGCTGTAGACAATGATACGACATTGAAAACAAAAGTTCAGATGTATCTGAGAAATTTACTGATGTCTAGTGCATTTTGGTTTTATTGTATTTTAACTGTTGAATGTCGATAAAGTTGAGTCTAAGGTATTCTAAAGTGTGAGTTGTTTTCCTTTTTCATGTAACTTTGATGGATTCATGCTTCTAAAATAAAAATGCATCTGAGAACTTTCTGATACATCCAAAGTAGCAAAATACTTGCTGTGCAGTGACCTTTATCAAGCGTTATTTATTTTGATGGATCAAAAATCCATCTGATTACTTTTGTAAAGCTAACATAGGTGTATGTGTGCGCATGTGGGTTTGTAGGACTCTGGTGGACTTCACCCACTTGGGTAACATAAGTGTGTTTGTGTATGTGTGTGTGGGGGGGTGTTTGTGTGTGTGTGTCTGTGTGGGTGACTCTGGTGACTGATGTCATGGTGTAGACCAGTCAATGGACCATGAGTGGGGTCAACTTCACCCACCTGTTCCCCCAGTTACAGTGCACTATTCCTGAGTAACATAAGTGTGTGTGTGTGACTCTGGTGATGGTTGTCAGTGTGTAGACCAGACAGGGGACCAAGAGTGGGGTCAGCTTCACCCACTTGAAACTTAGTGAAAGGATAGAGGGAAATGTCCTTAACAAGACTGGTAAAACATTTCAACTTTTTACCACAAGGGTCTATGGGCTGCCATAGACTCCCATGGCAGAAGAAAATGAAAAGAACAAACACAATAGGTGCTTTGCAGCTTTGCCCCTAATTACTAAATTCATATGGGCCAGAGTCTACAAAACCTGATCTAGGTCAAAAGCATGAACAGATGGGCTGGAAAGGGACAGTCCAGGGTAGGTTTAGAAGGGGGTCAACAGGGTGGCCGCTGGAATTATCAGGTATCGTCTTGATCTGGGTTGGGAGGGGGGTCAGCAGACTGGCAGCTGGAATAATCAGGTATCATCTTGATCTGCAACACAACCAGGATGGCTCAGGACAAGGTTTTCTGAGCATGGTACTCCAGAGGTATGGGCCACTATCTCATGTCCTCCTATGTTGAAACGTAACTGAAGACAAGGAAGAATTAAAGAGCAACCCTACATGCAATAATATAGCAGCATATATAGAGTATTTTCTGTGTTTCACATATCCACATCCAAGAACATACTAATGAATTCAAAAAGTATCCATAGTATTATAGAAGTGATATTTCAATAACCAATAAGCTGTCATATGTCATACTCATTAGCACTGAATGTATTAAACTGCTATGTATTGATAAATAATGTTAATCAGTTCATATAATCAAGTACCCACTGAGTGGTAGTACAAGCACACTAGAAAACAAATAACACTAAAAGATGAGGTCATCATTCCCAAGATGATTCCATAAATTCTCCCCTGATAGACTCTGAACCTATTTTCTGGGACAGCAGCCAATTGCCATCTTATCACTCTGCCCCCCTTAAACTCTTCCCAGGCCTTTGGGATCTCTCAAGGCCAGGTGGCTCATGATATGAAGAATAGGTTCACTCATTATTTTTTAAACAAACTATCACAACACAGTACCACCAAGAGTTCAGGGGTTGAGATAATTGACAAATCATTAAGGATGAACCGTTCTGATATTATCATAAAGGGATGATCTAAGTAACACAAGATAAGATATGGTATAAATGTGTGTGCTCAAGAATTGTAAAATTTGATGTTTTCATTAAAGTCTATTTTGATTTTACAACCTCCTTGCAGAAGTCCTTGCATCATTTCAAGCTGGAAACAGTCTTTTCCTTGACACATACAACCTTGTGTTTGAGACAAGGGGGTCCAGTGACACTGTGGCCCTATCCTGGGGAGGCCCCGACAAGGCCCGACAGGCAAGAAATCTATCCACCATCATTGCAAGGCATCAGCCAAAGGGACATCGACCAACTGCAACCACCTTGACTATTAGCCTGGTTAACTTTCATGAGTAATATTTTAAAAGAATGAAAATTGGTGCTGGTTTATGAGTAAAGTAATATTTAGTGTCATAAATATTCGCATGCCCTTTTTGGGAAGCATAGGTGATATGATCACTAGTGTAGCCAGGAGGAGAGGCCTAATTTTGGGCAATAAATTCATTAGGGTTTAGCCAGGTTTCACACAAGCCAATAACATCTAGTATATGATCAGTGATTCATTAATTTACTGCAATTGCCTTAGAAGCAATTAATTTTAAGATGTGATGTAATACAGTCATTTCTATTCATGGCTGAGGTGGAGGAAAGCTTTATGTTAACAAAGTTGCTATTGTTTGCACTACTGTTTTACTTTTCTCAGTCTGAAATGAGTCACATTCTGGCTTTGCTATCGATAGACCCCACTATTCTAGCAGGATGTCTAACAGACTCCTGCCTATGTTCCTGGTGAGACTCCTGTCTATGTTCCTAGATAATGATAGGATGGAGTTCATCACTCTTCAGCATATCAGGCCTGACCCTATTTCTGTGAGAACCCCAAAAACTACAAACTCTACCTCCTGCCACGAGCAGAACTCAGTTTTCGGCCAGTGTTTGAGTTGCTTTAAAGCTTGTTAATAACCCAAGCTGGGAGTGGACCAGAGACAATTACGCAATGCTACTACTGCTGATGTTATGTTCTGCTTCGTCCCTCCTTCTGACAACACGCATCTCCGCTTGGCCCACCGCATCAAGCTAAACCCGGTCCTTGTCCGGGAAACCTTGTTGGTGCTCTCGGCGTGTAATACTACAATATTCTTTTCACAGAGTCCTTTAAGTTCTTGCCTCCTCCTTTAAGTTCTTGCCTCCTTAAGTAGGATGCACAAAAATAATCAGATCTTCTCTTCAATTGTGTGCCACAGCGATAAGTCCCTCGGTAGGCCTCTTTCCAAACAGCGGTTGTCTCATTGGTTATGCAAGTGTATCGCTTTGGCTTAAAATGAGTCAGTGAGTGCTTGCCCTTGAGGGTCTTTGGGCGCACACTATACGTAGAGTTGCTGCGTCCTCTGCCTTTTTTGGACGAGTCAGAGTCGAGGATATTTGTGAGGCAGCATCGTGGTTGACAATCTCACCTTTATCTGTTTTCTACCTGTTGGACGTACCTTCGTCTTTGTTTGGCGCACTTTGTCCTCAGTAATTTGCATGTGGCACGATGATGCACTCTCTTTGTTTAAGTTGCAGGCATGTCTCGCTTGCTTTCACTGTATGGTTCCTGCCTTTAGAACACTAGACCTGGGTTGTTCCCATTGTGGGACACTTTTAGTGTCAGTTTTTATTTTATTTCTGGGCTGTCAGTCTCTGTTAAGCATGGCAGATAGGGCATAACTCCCTTTGCCTGTTTTTACAGATTTGGGGATGTGTAGGTGCACTTGGGCTGGGGAAACCACTCTCCTTATCCAAGAGAGAGGGGTCAACCTATGAATGTCACTGCGGGGTTGGTCCCTTGGTTGGAACCAGCAGGGAGTACATTTCTGGCTCGCGGTGCTCTACCGTAAACCGCTAGGAGCTAACGCTATCTAGGGGGCAGAGCGATCAAGCTCACAGACAGGTAAAGCGTAAAGCAAGCCTGTAGGCCATGGATGATGCACAAACTCATCCGTCCAGAGGGGCGTACAGTCCTGGTCTCCCAGAGAGAACCAAAACCTGCAGTGAGCGTTCGCCTTAGATGCCTCGCTGACAGGTGGAGCGCAGGAGACCTGACTCCACCCTGTCGAATAAATGTATGCCACTGTTGTCTGATTGTCAAAAACTAACCAGGACATCTCTGCCCCTTTACCATTGAGGCGAGGCGGGTCAGTACCAAGAGAACCGTTTCGAGTTCTAGCAGGATGATGTGATGACCACTCTGAAGCCACACAACTCTCCTTGCTTGACCTTGGCACACACCTCCCCAGCCTTCTAGGGACGTGTCTGTGAACACACTCACAAACGACGTCACTCCACCCATGGCGACGTCACTCCGCCCAACAGACTCCAGATAAAACATTTGGGAGCTCTAGATTAAGGTTTTGCTGAGAACGGGGTCCACCCGATGTCCCGCGAACTACCTATAAGGGGCGCGCATGTGCAGCAGCCTTAACAGTACCACCGTGTGTTCAGCCGACATGAGCCCAAGAGAGGACTTGACAGCACGCACAGACCTTGTGCATGGTGGTCTACAGAGGGCAAAGAGAATGCTTTTTCCTCGCTCCTCTGACAACCGTTCTTGGACCAGTTTACCGCCTGTCCCAGTTGTGTGAATAGTGTTGTGTGCACCATCGCCAGCTCCGCTGACAATGCCAGGATCAGTAGGTCATCCATATAGGCAAGGACCCTGATACTCTTCTTGCGCAATGTCTCCAACGCTGCCTCCACACATTTGCAGTACGTGCACAACGCAAAAGCAAACCTGAACGGCACTCTAGCATACTCATACTCAACTTCCAGTGTCAAGAACGCACAGTACGTGGAAGTATGAGTCTTTCAGATCTACGCTCGTACCAAAGTTGTCTGGGAGGACAGACCCCGAACGACGCTTCATGGTGAGCATTCGGAATGGTTTGTCTACGCAACTGTTGAGTGTGCGTAAGTCCAAAAACAACCTCATGCGCCTTGTTGTTTGCCACTAGAAATAGAGGGACTAAACTTGCTCTCTTTCCAAGTCCCTGGAACAATGGTCCTTGCGCCGTTCATGCGGAGCTCCGTAAATATCAACAACAGGGCTGTCACATTCTCCGGTGATGCCATAGCCATCTCTAACACTCCGCTATGGGAGTTGGGGGCTGGCAAAATGTACAGCGTAACCAGGGGCTGAAAAACCCAGTAAAAGCCCATTGATCGAGAATGACACACTGTTTTCCCAGAGGGAAAGGAGAAGCAATGTCAGGGATCAAACCTGGGTCTCCAACCAGGGAGTCAGGGACATTACCCTGGAGGCGACCCAAGTCATACTGGTGTTGATAGGCAGAGAATGACAAGCTTGTGCAGAGCTGTTGCCCATTACACTCCTCCTGGTCAGATGGCAGAGCTGCCACAGCCACAGAGTGTGCTGTTAAACACAACATAGCAACTGTTAAAGATTAGCCAACAGGAGATTGCTTGTTCTCGTTCACTTTCACCAAAAAGGTAGAAAGATGGTAACAAACAGACCCTGGTTATACAGACTTTCCCATAGGCAAAGGAAAAGCACTGTCAGGAAGCAATGCCTTGTTGACGTGTCCCTGAGCTATTCGGCAGAGCCGCAGTATCCACAGAGTGTGCAATGAACCTGAGAGAGTTACACCAAAAAGGTGATTGCTTATTCCGGTTCACTCTTACCGAGGGGATAGAAGACAGGAAGAAACAAGCTCTGAATTAGACAGACCTTCTTCCATAGATAAGGAAAAGCAATGTTAGGACGCAAACCCGTGTCTCCCACATGGGAGTCATGGGCGCTAACTAGTAGGCCCACAAGACTGTTAAGAAGATTCATAGCGCAGGTAAAAAAGGCGAGCTCAAGAGAGCCGCTGCCTTGGTGATGTGTTTCTGGGCTTCACGGCAGAGCCTTAGAAGCAACAGAGCGCCTTGCATGGCACAGGTGTCCGCCACTGCTCATAACCAGAGAAACTAAAGCCCCTAAAGCCCCCCATTCCATCAACCACTCTCGCCTGGCCAACAACCTGAACAAGTTCTACTGTTGTTTTGAAGTACAATGGGAAAGTTCTGACACCATCCCCTGTGCCGCCATCTTCCAGCTCCAGCCCACCTCAGCAGGAGTATGGGGTAATCCCAAACTGCCCATCCCAGTGGCCCCCTCCCCTCCTACCACAACAACAACTCTTTCTGTCCTGGAGAGGGATGTTAACAGACTGTTTAAGAGACAGAGCCCCCAAAAAGCAGCTGGGCAAGACTCTGTCTCTCCATCCACTTTGAAGCATTGTGCTGATCAGCTGTCTCCGATGTTCACAGACATCTTTAACACCTCACTGGAAACATGTCACGTGCCAGCCTGCTTCAAGACCTCCACCATCATCCCCATCACTGGACAGACTGCAGTGTATCATTAGATCTGCAGAAAAGGTGACTGCAATCTACCATCCCTCAAGGACCGGTACACCACCAAGACACTGAGGCTCACTGCAAAGATTGTGGCTGATCCCTCCCACAATGAACACAAACTGTTTCAGCCACTCCCATCTGGCAGTAGGCTAAGGTCCATAAGGACCAACACCTCACGCCACAAGAACAGCTTCTTCCCATCAGCAGCTGGCCTCATCAACAAGGCCAGACAACCCCCACTGACACAAACACTCTCTGCCTCATAACTTAAATTCTACATAATGCATTACATTAATGCACTTCTTCCTGCACATTGCACCTTTCCACTTATTCAGTAAATGTTTGCTAGATTGTATATTTACTGTAATTTCTATTTTCTTTTACCTCATACTACTTTTCTGTCATGCACCAAAGAAAATTCCTTGTATGAGTAAATCTACCCCCACGAAAGCCATAACCAGAGGAACTGTAGTAGTCTCGGCTAAGAATAGCTGGTGTGACTAAAGTAACCAATGGAGTCTCTAAACTATCCACCAGGAGGGCAGTGACGACCATATCTTATTCACAGAAAACGTTGCACAGCTCAGCCACACATCCAGAATGACCACTCGTCTGGATGATGGTCGTGGTGGCTGAACAACAGGCAAGATTATACTGACCCTCAACTAGAGGGTTTACGCAGAAAGAAACGTTTCTTTCACAAAGCCACTGCTCATAACCAGAGGAACCATAGCCGGAGTGACTACTGTAACCATTGGACTCGCTTGGAGGGGGGGTAACGAGGGTAAAGCAAACATGAACATAGACCCTGAGGGGTCAAATAGCCATAAGCCCCTTTGAGACAGAGTGAAGATCAGCCACACATCAGATATAACTCATCGAAAAATCCTGAAGAGGCATAGATCAGTAGAGCTCTCTGCGTCCCTCAAGGTGTGGTCATCATCGTCCTGGTAGTCTCTCTGAATAATCCTGAAGAGGCGATTGGTGCGTTGATCAGCGGAGCTCTCTCTGCGACCCCCAATGAAGACAAGGAAGCAATAGATGCTGATGTCTCACCACAGACATTGCCATAACACCTTTGGCCGCCTGGAAAGGGTCGGGCTTATTAGCCCAGCAAACCTTTAACCCGGGAGGGCATGATCCGCAGAGCTAGCGTCACGTGGAGCCTCGCACAGCAAAGCACCTCATGTCTCACTACGACCCTAGTAAGGGAGTGTAGGATCTGGCCAATATTTTTGACGACCCTGCCTCGCTCCTGGGAAGAATTGGCTAGGCTGTATGGGTCAGAGGGAGAATCCCAAAGGAACGTCCCCTCATCGATGTCTGATCCACCGTCGTCCGAAGAAGAGGAAGGATCATGTCCAGAAGGAAGTTGTTTCAGAAACAAACATCTTATTTACATGGTGGCCCTGGTTGAAATAATCAGCAACGTAGTTGCAGAAGCGTTCAGTAGAGCTGAAGAAAAAACGAGGCTGAGCTGTGGATACGCTCAGATATATAGGGGCAGGTTTGCCCTGATTGGAAGTGCAATGAATTACACAGTGTGGCTGCTACGCGGCGTGGGTAAACTGCTAAAACCTAACGCCATCTATGGGGCGGAGCTCCAAGACATATAACGTGCTGTTTCACATCTGTGAGATCTTCAGCCAACTCCCTCATATGCTGGAGTATTAATTTGTTAAAGTCTAAAAAAACAACAACAATAAACATGCTGTAATACATGACCTCTTATGAAACATTTTGACATTTCCAATTAAGCTGCATCTTAAAACTAGTAATGATAAATCAATATTTACTTTGAGGTCGCTGAAAAGCAGGCCCCAATGGTGAGCTTCCATGGCCTGCTTAAAATCAACACAAACATCAGATTTCCATAAGAAAACAGTGATCTTTTTTGTACAGGGTAAAGATGTTTGCAAGAAATACATTAGTCTGGGTCTAGGCATTTTATGCATTAATAGTCTTGCAGTAAGATGGAGTTTGTGCCGTTACAAAAATATGAAATTGAAGAGAACAACTTTGACAAGCACTGTACTTGCCCTAAGATGCCGCGTCTGTGGGGAACTTATATCTTCCTTGTCCTTTTTTAATATTATAGAGAGATGTGCATAATATTTCATATTTATATATTTTTTATGCTGAATACACAAGACAGAACACAGCTAACTCCAGATTGGTGACCAGAAGTGGTCATGAATGTTGAAGGGCCATGGAACTGGACTGAAACTATTTGAATGAAAGAAAAGGGTTTAGATTTTCATAATGTTTGTAGAGACAGATGACCAGGAATTCTTGTGGAAGTGAATTCAGACTGTGTTTTATGTTTTTCATTAGCAGGGTTATTTTGAGGTGATTTTTGAGGTTACCTTCAGACCGTAACCAATGTTTGGGCAGAAGGATTTTTTTTTATTCTGGCAAATCATTCAAGTAAATGGCAGATTAGTTGCTGGACAAAATGCCATTTGTTACACAGAGCAATAGTAGAACATCCATACACAAAAAAAACTAAAAACTTGCTCTTGGGGGGCATCTTAGTGCTTTTGGTGCACTGGGAAACCGCCCAACCTTTTCTTCATCATTGCTGTTGTCCTCAATTGGCAGTTCAAATTCTTCCTCTGAACAATATTGAAATTAAATTATTATTGGACAAATCAATGATCACAGAAAGAGATAGGGTATCATTCGCCAATGTCTTTTTTGTCATGGAAAAGAAAAAAGATACTGTACATGCTTTGCTTTATTATTGATTTAATCCTACATACGTCGCTGTCTGATAAATACCAGGTATCTCCATTTTGAGTTTTTTTTTTTTTATGTATGTATGGAATGTGGGAATTCAACTTGAAATACTGTGAGTTATCTTAAGATTGTAGGACCAATTAAATCACTTCAAAATCCATTGTTTTCACAATTTTTCTCTCTAAATATATTTCTAAAGGTGCTATTGACATGAAATTGTCACCATATGATTACTCAAGTAATCCATACATACAGGAAAACAAACCCAAATAAATTCAGAAATTAAGTTATCTGTAATAATGTGAAATGACACAGGGAAAAAGTATTGAACACGCTTACTGATATTTGTTTAATACTTTGTCCAAAAGCTTTTGTTGGTAATGACAGCTTCAAGATGGCTCCTGTATGGAGAATCTAGTCGCATGCATTGCTCTGGTGTGATTTTGGCCCATTCTTCCACACAAACAGTATTCAAATCTCAATGGTTCCGTGGGCCTCTTCTATGAATCTTGATCTTCAGTTCTTTCCGTAGATTTTCTATAGGATTTAAGTCAGGTGATTGGCTGGGCCATTCCAGCAGCTTTATTTTCTTTCTTTTAAACCATTTGAGAGTTTCCTTGGCTGTGTGTTTGGGATCATTGTCTTTTTGAAATGTCCACCCTCGTTTCATCTTCATCATCCTGGTAAATGGCAGCAGATTTATGTCAAGAATGTCTCCGTACATTTATACCTCATCCTTCCTTCAATTATGTGAAGTTTGCAAGTACCATCTGCTGAAAAGGTTTCTTTTTGTAAAAAAAAATCACAAATGGCTAACATGGAAAGACAGACGGAGACTGGTGGTTGAACCCTAACGTGCGACGTGGAGTACATGGGGAAAAAAACAGGGAGTCCAAAAGAAACCACAAGGGAAAACGGTAGTGATGGGCTGTTTGGGCCAGTTGAGTAAGGATGGGAAAGAGTTTTCCGCCCCTTGGGACCAGTGAAAGGGGATCTGGACAGAGATGAGGGAGGTGAGTGGCGCGGCAACCTGGCTATAGTTCCGAATGATGCGTCTGTAGAAGTTTGCAAAGCCGAGGACGCATTGGAGAGGCCCAACGGCACCATGAGATATTCAAAGTGCCCCAGTGGTGTGTTAAATGCCGTCTTCCACTCATCGCCCTCTCGGATGCGTACCAGGTGATAAGCATTGCGCAGATCCAGCTTGGTGAAAACAGAAGCTCCCTGAAGGGGGGTGAAGGTGGAACTGTGAAGGGGCAACGGATACTTACTGCGCGTGGATATGGCGTTGAGAGCGTGATAATCAATGCAAGGGCGTAAAGTGCCATCCTTTTTCCCAACGTAAAAAAACC
The DNA here is from genome assembly GCA_016801125.1 of Novumbra hubbsi. Classification (NCBI taxonomy): domain Eukaryota; kingdom Metazoa; phylum Chordata; class Actinopteri; order Esociformes; family Umbridae; genus Novumbra; species Novumbra hubbsi. The sequence continues at coordinate 33,206 of JACXGK010004536.1, forward strand.
CAGCCCCGACAGGGGAAGATGAAGGGCGGATAATCCCTGGGGATAGGGAATCCGAGATATATATTTCCATGGCCTCTGTTTCCGGTTTTGACAGATTGTACAACCCACCACTAGGTAGTGTTTCGGCAGTAGCTCTATGGCTAGATTGTATGGGGGGTGAGGGGGAAGTGATAGCGCGCTCTCCTTGCTGAATAACGCGGCAAGGTTGTGGTAGTCCTTGGGCATCGCGGACAGGTCAGGCGGCAACTGTAGCAGTTGTAGTCCCTGGTGTCTCTGCTGATCCCAGGCAGTGTTGAAAACACTGAGGACCACAAGAACAGATATTGCCCGAGATCCAGTAGATACGTGGATAATGTCGCCCGTCGGAGCCAGTTATCGACTTTAAGAGCCAGGGAAATGAGCCGATCAAGGGTGCTGGGTTCCTCCCGAGAGGCCAGCTCGTCCTTTAATCTCTCTGAGAGACCGTTTAAGAACCCTCCCTGTAGTACTGCGTTGCTCCACCCACACTCAATCGCGTAATTCGAGACGCTATTGGACCCTTGGCGCAGGGCAAGGAGACGTCTCACAGCGTCCCGTCCTCCCTCCTGGTGGTCAAACACCTTCCAGAACTCCTCTGTGAAGGTTTTATACGAGGATCAGAGGGGACTGTCGCTCAGCCACATGGCTGATGCCCATGAAAGGGCTCTTCCCGATAGGGCGCTGACTAGGTACGCTATCCTGGCCCGGTCAGTGGGGTAGGATAGCGGCTGTTGCTCGAACAAAAGGGAACACTAGAGTAAGAATGGTTGAACTTGATCCGGCTCCCCAGTGAAGTTCTCGGCAAAGGTGGATGGGGTGAGTGAGGAGTGCCGACAAAGGTTGCCTCAACTGGGGGCTCCGACCTCACCTGCTGGTGGCCTGGGTAGCCACCCTGGAGAGTTAGGGCGTGGTGGATGGGGTTAGTGTCAGCTGGATCCATGGTGGCCATGTCAATCTGTAAGGGTTCGAGTGGAATGGAGAGCTGGTTGGGGATCCAAACGGACGACATGAGGAAGGATGAACTCTCTCACACACACATCAAAACAATGTCTCGAGTAGTGATGTGCTGCTATACACACAAGCTTGATAATGTTCAGAGCGTTTCGAGACTGTTCCGACACTCACTGTATCGGAATGATGTTCTGAAACACCTTTGCTGACATGACTTCAGATATCGAAACATTTTGTCACGTGATATTGAACAAAACAAGTGTTGTTTGATTGTCAGACACCTGACTGTCTCAGGTTTTGAAAAACATATATATAAAAAAAATACAAACAACTTTGAATGATTTGCTCAATTTTGTGGCAGGTTAGTGTAGTTGGTGGTAACCATACAGTCGTTTAATGAATTGCAAGTAACTATTTGAGTATGCGTCTCGATCTTTACTGGATACTAGAAATGTCTGTAGCTTAGTGACTACGAAGATTCCTGGTGGCTTGATGGGTAGTGCACAGGTTTCCTTGCACTACCCAAAAAGAACCTTTTTGCATTGCCAGACCCTGGACGGTAGGTCAGATGGAAATTAAATCTCCAAAAGAACCAAGCCCAGCGTGCTTGAAGTGGGTTAAGGGTGCTTAGCTGACTGAAGGTGTGACAGGTTCTTATGGTCAGTCCATACTATAAAGGGCTGGTCCGAGCCCTCCAGCCAGTGACACCACTCCTCCAACACCAACTTGTTGCCTACATCGTAATTCCTCTCCGTGTGGGACAGCTTTCACGAGAAATATGCAAATGGAGCAGCTTCTGATTGAGGGGAGAGCGCTGCAACAGGACGGCTCCCACACCTAAAATTGCAGTTTACGAACAGGTTTTGTGAGTTCTGGCGCAGAGGTGTCTTTCAAATCATGTAAGGCGGTCTCTGGTTCAGCGAACTAAGGAAAAGGAATAGATGGTGTTGAAACCGAATGTTTCCCCCAGGTTGCGAATCAGAGAATGCCCACGCCGTCAAGTCTTCCCAAATCATACACCTTTATTACAAATGCATTTGGAGATCTGTTTGGCAGGACAGCCAAGAAGATCTGAAAGTCAGTTCACATGGACACAGATTAAATAGCCCCTTCCCACACAATCAATGCATCGTTGTTGCTGCGCGTGCTTCCTGGGTGTGTGTGTCTCGTGTCGCAGCCCCCAGCCCTGGGGTGAACCATCTGGTGACCTTTTCCGAGGGAGATGAGAATGGTGTTGTTGTGTCCGGCGCCAGGAAGTCTACAGGACCCCTCTGGCCTGTCTCCCCTCCTCTCCTTCCTGGGTCACTTTATCAGTCCCATGTGTGGGGGTAAAGCTAGAAGTTAATTCATAGGTTTTGTGGAATATTTTTGTTAAAGATTAGCTGTTAGAAACAAACAGGGCCAGTGAAGCTGAACTTAGAGAGAGCAAGCCAAGCTGGGATGTTAAAATGTTAATTAGTACATTCCAGAGTAGGGCCATGAGTCAAGAGATCAAGGGGGAAATAGGGGGACCTGGTTTATTGTCTGTTGGCTTATCACACTGACCCTGATGGGGACAGGGAATACAGGAGGGGAGTGTGAACACAATTTAGGTGATATCTCCGGGCAGACTTCCTGGCACCAGCACCCCCCCTTCAACTGTCCTCTTCGTCTACCTCCGAGGTCACCAAATGGCCCCACGATCAGAGATGGGGTCTGCATGAAAAGGACACGCCCACCCAGAAAGCCCACTCGACAGATTACATCCAATGATTGAGGGGTGGGAGGGGCTGTATATAAACTGTGTCCAGGTGAAAGTAATTCAGATCTTTTCTACTGTACTGTGGGGAACGATCTCCAGATAGCTGTCTGTAATAAAGGTGTTTTGTTTGGAAAGACTTGAACTGCGTGGACATTCTCTGATTCGGACCCGGGGGAAGCAGATTTTATAACGCAACAACTTGGGGGCTCGTCCGGGATCGGAGAGTGTTCATGCCAATTGACCAAACCAGAGCCTCCGAAAATTCCAGACGATTTTCAGCCGGATAACTTAAGAAGGTAAGCAGTACCTGTTTAATACGAAATCTGCGTATTGGCTATTGTCAAATTTTGAAAATCGTTTGTGAAAAGTACGAAGTGTGTAAAAGAAAGTTTCCAAACTAAAGGCCCGGAGTAGCGTCTCCGAAGCTAGGTAAGTCAGGACGGAGCAGCGACTCCGGACGACATTAAAGTTTAATGCTATGTTAAAGTTTAATGCTATATTAAGGTTTGAGTCCTGAAATTTTAAAAGATAATTCCGAATGCTACATTAAGGTTTGAGTCCTGGAATTTTTAAGATAATTCCGAATGCTACATTAAGGTTTGAGTCCTGGAATTTTTAAGATAATTCCTAATGCTACATTAAGGTTTGAGTCCTGGAATTTTTAAGATAATTCCGAATGCTACATTAAGGTTTGAGTCCTGGAATTTTTAAGATAATTCCGAATGCTACATTAAGGTTTGTGTCCTGGAATTTTTAAGATAATTCCGAATGCTACATTAAGGTTTGAGTCCTGGAATTTTAAGACATTCCGAATGCTAATCGTACACCCTAGAAAAAAAAAAACGCGAAACTGTTTTCACTGGTGATTTGTTTGTGTAAGTGTGCCTTTGGTTTCTCGCTTGGTGTTGTTCGTTGTATGTTGCTTTTGTGTTGCTGTTACTTGTTGAATAGAAGGACTGTAGGAGTGGTAGGTGAACTAAGATTGTGTGGAAATAGGAACGCCTGTGGCGGGGTGAATTTTGGGTGCTGTTAGATAACAGATGCACGGCCGAGTTGACGGGTTGATGGTGAACGAACGAAACTGCGGGAGTTTGATGAAGGTATTATGGCAAGTTGATTGGAGGGTTTCCGGTATGTGGTTAATAATGGGGAAATGAATGGCTAGGTGAGGGTTGATGGTAAATCATATCGTTTGATTGTTTGGAATGTGAGGTAAGCGTGTTCGTGGAAGTGCTTTGAAAGGTTTGGGGATGTGGTTGGATTGAGTAGTGAGATGGATTTTCTGGTCGCTGGTCATGCATGCGGTTGTTGGGGCGAGGGGAGTTGTTAACACGGTGGTTAAGATGAAGGGTTTGTTCCATGTCCAGACTGCCCCTGCAGCTCTACTATATTTTTCCCGTTACAAAGGCCATGGTTGTGGGACAATCAGTGGTTTGTCATTTTTGGCGAGAGCGGAAAATAGTTTAATGGAGCAGTATATATGCTGTGGATTATTTTAGTTAAGATTTGATGTGTGTGTGCTATTAGAAGCTAACGGTGCCAGTAGGGCGTATACTCTGAAATTAGCCAGATGGAGGTCGTAAATATTAAGAAGTACATTCCAGAGGTAGGACTATAAATCAAGAGATTAGAGGCAAGGACATAGCATGTATAGGAAGACAGGTTTATGGCCTTTTTTAGCTGGACCCACAGATGCAGACAAGGAGGAGGATGGAAACGAGCTAGCCATGGTCAGATCTACTGG
>JACXGK010004537.1:0-25964 GCA_016801125.1 Novumbra hubbsi
GGTTGGGAGGGGGGGTCAGCAGAGTAGCAGCTGGAATAGTCAGGTATCTGCTTGTTCTGCAGCAAAACCAGGAGGGCTCAGGACAAGGTCTTCTGGGCCTGTTACTCCACAGGTGTAGGCCGAGACCTCGCGTCCTTCTAATTGAACCGCAACAGGAAACAAGGAGAGTTGTTAAAGGGTGCATTTTTTTAGAGTTATGAGTTATGGAGGAGAGCATAGAGTTATGGAGGAGAACTAGCCCTGCTCCCCCGGCACAATAATATAGCAGCATAAAACTTTTGTCTGAGACAGGGGGGTCCAGTGACACTGTGGCCCTATCCAAGGGAGGCCTCGGACAGGACCCAACAGGCAAGAAATCAATCAGGTTGTTCGGACAACATGTGAAAGGCCAAACATTTCAAATAGTGCCACTGATTCTCTAAATCTATTCCATGACATGTTTTGAGCCACTCCAAAGCCTTGCCATTAGGATCATGGTTCTGCTGAAAGGTGAATTTACTCCTAAGTGCAATTTCTTTAAGAAGAGTCTATTCAGATTTTTAAATGACCCCAGTAAAAACTCCACTGCCAGTGTCTTAGTTCATCAACAGCTGTGCAGGACCAGTTACACAAAAGAGGAAGTTACTACAGCTTCCATAAGGCTCAGTGCAATGTACAAAGTAGGAACGTTTTCAGTTTGGAGTTAGTTGCAGCTTTAAGAAAAGCTAGTTAAATATCAATGCAGTTCTATCTGCGGATAAAAAGTTATTGCGTTCATGAAAGACTAAGGATGCTTAGTCCTTGTAGAATGACTTGTTTCTGCAGACATCCTACAAAATGTTTGCATTGTTGTTGCCCTGGTCCCTCTAGGATTATCTTCCGATGACCTGTTAGCTTGCAGTACGCAGAACGTACCCACCAGAAGACCTTCATGTCCCAATGTCTCGAACGCTAATAAACCCCGCGGCACACAATACACGCGTGTAATATTTTTAGATATCCAACACACACACCGGACAGTCACAGCACTCATGCACAATGCACCGAGAAAACAAATACAGCCTGTCATGCTCTCTAGTGTTCTGCGGAAGGAGCAGAGACACAACCCTCCAGGCCCTTAACACGAGGCGCAGAGTCTGGGTTGTCACGGCACCCAATGACATTCAGTGACGTCATTGGGGGGGATAGGAGGTTAATAAAAGGTCCGGTCGGTCGTCACCGGCTCCAATTATGAACACAAGACAGAGGGAGAAGAGGAGAGAGGGATAGAACAACTGCGAGAGGGGGAACGAGCTGATGAGGGGTTACAGAGTGTAAGGGTTAGAATAGAGAGGAATGAAATGCAAAAAAGAAATGGGGTAACGGGCAAATTGGAAATGGGTGAGGGGGGAAAAAGGAAAGAGAGAGGCACACTGCCAACATTTCAATGTTTTTTTCCCAAGTTATCACTTTTGGCTTATTGCAAGGTGCTCAATCATGCTGGTCATCGTGTTATTGGATGTTAGGGAGAAGTTGAGGATGTTTTGGTACCATTCTTTATTCATGGCTGTGTTCTTAGGCAAACTTGTGAGTGAGCCCTTGGCTGAGAAGCAACCCCACACATGAATTGTCTCAGGATGCTTTCCATCTCCGGACATGCCCCAAACAATTGATCAAATTTTGTTTTACCTGGAGAGAAGTGGCTTCCTTGTTGCCCTTCTTGACACCAGGACATCTTCCAAACATCTTGCATCACAGTGCGTGCAGATGCACTCACACCAGCCTGCTGTATGACCAAAATGGCTAGCTTATGACGAACAACTAGATCCCGTTTGACCAAAATAGCTTGCTTATTACGAACAATCAATCACCTGTAACAACCAAATCAGTGAGATAACAACCAGAGAGTTTGCAGAAGTATTAAAATAGCCATAGCATTTTTGTTGTCAATACTGCGAACAGTTGCCTAGTACGTTTTAGCTAGAGGCTAGCTCTAGCAAGCTGAATACTTGTTGTCGCGCAAACATGTATAGACGGGATCTCAATAATCAATCAGGCCTTTGGCACATTTCAATTGCATTTCCACCAGCTTTGCATAATTTCATATTAAACAGTAGCGAACATCAAAGCTTTAGTACGCAATAGTCTACATTATGAGAGCTATTCTAGACATGCATAGACACACTAAACAGGATGTTTTGTCATTAATATCACCTGATCAATCCACTCCATATTGTACACCATGAAATTAGTTCACATTACAGTTGTTTAGATTAGCGTATTTCAATGATTAATGGGATAATGCTTGAAAGCAACTCATCCATCCATCCACTTATCCGGTGGCGGTTTTAGAGTTTGGGGGGCCCAAGGCAGAAACAGGTTGAGGCCCCAACAGCATGCTCTTGTTTACATATTGTCCTTATCAAAGCTATGCCGGCAACATTAGGAAAATACTGTCTTTATTGTTGAATAGAACTGCCACTTCCAAAGAGTAAATGAAATAGCTTAAAAATAATCTGCTGAAGGGTACATATTGCCTTTTAGGCTATGACTACAGTGAAGCACAAAGCATTTAGCCATTTTGTTCAAGTGTACAGTTTCTTAATCAAGTGCATTCCTATACCTTCATTTTCTCACTATCCTACATCTTTCCCTATCTTTCAGCTGGGAGGGCCACATACTGTATACCAAAACAGACATAATATTTTGTGCTATATAGCAGTAGGCGAAATGTCTCTGCCACGCTCACCTACATCTTTTCAGTCCATCTCGTGTTGTGTAGCAGGCTCAGGCCGACTAAGAATCTAATGACTTTTGCGGTGCTTCCGTGAGAAACAATACGAGACAGACCATTTGAGTATGAGAGGGAGGGGTTTGGTCCGAAACAAATACTGTATTAGAAAGCACGATTGAATCTAATCATTCTGGTCCAAAGCCCTCTGGGGCCACAGGCGGCTACCTTGCCAAATGGTACCGCCCACCACTGCATCTATCAACAAGTTGCTCTTCCAAATGACAGAATTTTAAGTGCAGTCATAGGACGTGAGTATCTGTATAATATCCAAAACCGTGTGATATGTAATTTTGGTAATGGGATATGGTCAGAACGTTTTGTGGGAAAAATAATTACATTGGATACGTACATCTACAATGCTGAACGTGTGAGCAGTATTTGCAGGGAAATTACGCTCAGCTCCATTGAAAATAATTATAATTGCAGGACATTTTCTTTAAAATTACTATCACTTCTTCCAGGTCCTTTGAGACACATGTACAGTAGAATTTAAATAATTTGTAAAACCATACTCACCACCATGGCCATGGCAAGGTATCCACAATTAGAAAACTAGTAACAAAGATCCACATTTACAAAAAGCTGGCTAAATAAGTCTGCATGACCACCACATCATTATACTGCAAATGTGCGGTAAGATAGCAGATGTTACTCAACAAATATGTTGCTAAATGTTGCTCCCAGTACTAATAAATGGAGTGATTTCACACAGTTGTAGTACACTAAATACTCTGGTGAACACAGCTGATTCCAAGTCCGCCGTGGTTGCCTCAGGCCTATATTTATTTGGAAAATGTTCTGAATGTTGTAGATAGAACTGTCACAAATAAAGCGTTGACTGCTCATTCTATAATTCCACTGCTAGTTCCAAAACGATGCGTCCTGAAAAGAATAGTGACTAGTAGAGATCCCAATAATTGTTTTATTTGATTAATAAGCAGAGTCCAGCTTTCGAAACCACGGACTCCCTTGCACGTACAGCTGTAGCATGCAAATAGGTTGCTTGCAAAAGTAAACAACCCCCACACATTGCTTGGAAGTGCCACCTTGTAAACATTTATAAACTAACCGTTTGTGTTTATTCCCCAGCATGTCAGAACTAAATTGTAACATTATTGAGGGACTTCTTAGAAGTTGAATTATGGATTATCTTTTTTGTTTATGATAAAACATTGGCTATCAGCAAAGAAACTGTTGTTAATGTATGCTGTTACAATAAGATCTTCTTGACAAGGGAAGCAAACACTTGGTTAGACTCCCTCATAATAGACAATTAGTCTATTAGACAAATAGACTTATTAAGGTCTTAATTCTGAAATAACATTTCATTATCTAATCATGTCAGGAGCAAAAGAAATCTGACTTACCTGAGTTGTTGGCAAAAAACTAGGAATGGAGAAGGCAGAGATTTTTTGGTTGTCTATGTTGTTCCAGAACTTAGCTTAGGTTGAATGTATTAAAAATCGTGATGGAAATGCTTGAGGCATGCATGTATGTGTAAGTCTGAATGGATTTGGGGGCAGACGGAAGGTTCTAAAGTGGGTCTTCGGCTTCAGCCATGACTTTAGCCTACAGAGGGCTGGACGATCAGTTGGGTCCCCTTCTTCAATTGACTCCCACTGCAAACATCACAGACATACATGTGTTAGGCAGCTGCACTTCAATAACTATAAAATAAATACCTTTTCACATTCCAGGCCGCTACAGATGATATGACCATTCAGTCAAAGTTTGTTTTTGACGTCACCTTTGCAGTACAACTACAAACTAAGTGATGTGTCAGCCAAGATAATTTCCTCCATTAGCAACTACCTTCCAAAAAAAGTACCTCAACTTAATCAGTCAACATCTACAGCATGGGGTAGTCAATTAAAATGTATAGGAGGTCCAGTTAGACCAAATTACCTTAAGCAAAGGTCCGGAACATCATGTCTCATTTGCAGTATGATTCAGTGCCATGGATATTGAAGTAGTCTAGTAGCTGAATGTATGTAGTAAACAACGGACTCTCAAATAAAATAAAGTGTAGAGTGTAGAATTCAATAATATTTAAACAAAATGTATTGTCAGTTTTCATATTGAACTTGAATTATACATTGTTTTATATAAATTATGTATCAGATTAATATTGAATTATAAATAATATGTACTCTAATAATGACATACATTTTCTAATTTCAAAATAAAATAGGCCTACATAAGAGCTTTTGAGCTTTTTGGACTTGTTAATTCTAGAAGAATGCTTGTTTCTATTTTGTTTCCATTCTAAACTCCACTTCGCAAGCAACTTTAAGGGAACATTCGTTAGTATGTTGTTGGCCAGTCTATGAATGGATTTCGTGAATCGATCATATTGGGCTCTTTGTTAAGATGGTTACATTTCTGTGCCCTCAGTTCGGATTGGAGTGGGTATCTGTCCTCAAAGGATGTGTCTTTTGGCTCGTAGTGGCGCTTCACGTTGCCGCTTTTAAGGTCTCGGAACATATTAAAACATATTGGTTTTGAACTACCGGTGGGACGAATAAACAAATAAGAGTCAGTCCACATTAAAGTTTTGTTTTCGCTGTCTGCTTTTCCCTTTCTAAAGCACGCCATGTGAACAAACTTTTTTCTGACTAATTCAGTTCTCCGACTATTAGGCAACCTCTCGTCTATCATCCGTTTGTGTCTGTGTGTGTATTAATCGAATTAGAGGCCAGTGAACAAATTTGATTGGCTGAGTAGCTTCACGTTGGGTGATTTACAAGGCATATGCAATTGGTCTGAGTTTCCTGGGCCGCTAAACCAGTGCCAAAAGTCTAGAAACATTGTGCAGATTAGAATGGAAACATATGAATTCTCAGTAATATATCGATTCTAGGTCCTGGTTTGTATAGTACACCGCATGGGTCCGGCCCCGGACCGCGGTCCGCCAATTAGTGACCCCTGATCTACAGCATGGAAAAACAATACTGAGAAATTAAAGCTTTCACATTCTTCCACAAGGCTACCATTAAAAGACATTGAAATAAAAAAAGAATCAAAGTCTAGTTGCTAAAAGCAATGAGGGCGTTAGTTTTCCTCCGCCGAGAAGCACTCACAGAGCTGTCAATGGGGTGAGTCATGCAGCCTGGGGTCTGCAGACATGAGAGACGAGAGTGACACAGCAACACTACGATACCCACACTTCCCCTGGGAAGGAAGAGGGGAGGCAGAGTACTGCAATACCATACTGGCCTCCAGTCTCACCTGGGGTCATTGAGAAACACGGTGGGTGGACCACTGAGAACTGTCGATTGGTGCAGTCTCTCAAAGCCCTGCCTCCGTCCTAAATCAATATGCTACGAAGTTTAAGCACCGTATGAATATATAAACAGATGATTGATTTTTCTTCATACTCATCTCTCCTCACTGTTATGTTTAATGTTCTTATCGAGTGTATGAAGCTCTATATGCATGTTAAAATAATAATAAAGGAATACAAGATAAAAACTGAAGTAGTTGTTGTTTCTGAGATATGGGGAATTTACAGAGGGAGGTAAATTTTCTGATTTGATCTCTAATATATATTTTATACAATAAGTTTTTAACTGGAAACTACAGTACTTTATTGTTACAAAAAGTTTGTTTTTCCTTTTTGCACTACATCTATTCCTTTTCCCCCTTCATAACAGTCCATCAGAGTATTTATAAAACAGTATCTACATTGTATTATTTATTTCTGATGCTTGGATGCCTCCCAATTTAAACAACAAAACAAAGATGATGGGCCAACAGCTGTGCAATGTCCCCATTACAATTAAGCATTAACAGAATGCACTAATAAGGAGGCAAACAATGCCCATTTTGGTCAATTTGGCTGCCGACTAACCGACCTTCAATAATTAACAGGTTACTAATGGGTTACATTTGTTCCAAACCATACAATTACGTGACTAAACACACTGGTTGTTTGTTGGTCTTCATAATTACTAGAACAATCGGTAGAGAATCTCAAACAGCGCTGATCATTTGCACTTGTAGGCTCAACCGTAATCAAGGTATTTTGGTTATGCTTATAGATGACGCACAGTGGTAAACACATTTGTTGTTTAAATAATGTGACCTGGCGTATGTTATCATTGGGGCAATGTTATTCTCGCATTTCACAGCGCTTGTCCCGAACAAATTAGACATATAAACAGATTGTATTCACATTTTGTATTGAACAAATTATGTATTTCACATTAACAGACAGTCATTACATTTTTGAGGATTTTGAACATGCAATCTCCTGGTTAAGCAGTTAAGGGATATTTCGGAAAATGTGGCTGTCGGCTAAAAGTATATAGTATGGATATCCATCGCCTCTCTAAATTAGAATAATTGCACAGAGCTAACAAATGTACAAACAAATGTACAAACATGCTGTTGCCACAGATAAGATAATTAGGAGAAAGTCCTTGGATTCCTGAGACAATCCACCATATAAAGAATAGCACAGTTTATTTGTTTGCTCTGCAGCCGCTTTGGGTCTGGCTGTTGAAAACAGTCCCTTTATGGACCGTGCACAGAGGCACCCATCGTTTGGTACAGTAACTTTGGCCTCCCCTACTGGCAGGTGGGAGAACAGCAGGGGCAGGATGTGCCTTAAGAACACACACATTATGGCTCACCAGACGTCTGGGTAACGAACTAATTATGAATCCAACAAACTACATTTGTAGTTTGTTTAAAGAAAGCAGTCTAGAATCTAAACAGTGCTGCTGCAGTATATGTACACTGAAAGCAGCGGCTTTGAGGGTTGGACCACCCTAGCAGCACATGCACACATGTTCCTCCGTAAAACCAAATCTGTTACTAATGGGGATCATTAACTCTCGCGCTCTGAATAAGCTAACCGTTTGTTAACAAATCACACTGAACAATTGCTCTTTGTAATTGTTTATTTAACAATTGCAATTTCCTTGAGCAGAAAAAATTATATCACCTCTAGCTCCTCTTTGTCAGAAATAAGCAAATGGAGTAAAAAGTGATTTCAGTGTATATCAGTCTCATCACTCATTGGGACCACTATTTTGATCATTTGTGCACAGCTTTTTCAACATCAAGATTATCCATCTGACATCGATTACTTAAAATTACTGGAAATAGTTGCATAACGCCTCACAGAGTCAATGGCATCAAAAATCTTTCCGCTGTGGCCAAGGTTTTAGAGGTTCTTACAGAACTTCTCACAGAATTGACAAATAAGGCTTAGTTGAACAGAAAACCGAAACAGATATTGGGGGTGTGCGAGATTGTGAGGCACCCCAAAAGAAAGGCTGAGTGTAGGCTGCTATGCGACAGAATGTGAGAGCCTGTGTGTCTGTGTGTGTGTGTGTGTGTGTGTGTTTGGGCATGTTTTCCTTAACTTCAACAAGGACTAGAAGTCTGTGTTAATATTTTTGGTATAAAAGTAAGGACATTTAGATTTCCTAGGGTTAGGTTTAGGGTTAAACATACAATTAGGTTTAGGCTCTAAGGCTAGGTTAAGGTTGAGCATTCTAGGTTAAGTTTAGGGCTTGGCTTGGGAGGCTGCGGAAACAATTTGAGGCTCAAGAGAGAGATTTTAATGGGCATAGAGGTACCAGGCGGCACAGCCCCGTCAGCTGAGGGGAGGGTCTAAACATGTCTTTTCACCTGCTCTAGCTGCACGACTAAGCCAAGTAAGCCAATCGTTACAAAAAAAGGCAGCCCAAATAGCAGACAATGCAAAGCTGAAACGGTCAATCTCATTGGGTCGCGAGGAGGCTACAAGACGGAGCTGCAGTATGAAACGTGAAAGCTTTCCCTAGACGTGTTTGATAGAAATAACTAATAAACGCCGGTCTGAGACAAATGTGGTACAGTAAAAAGGGTGTGTGTGATCGTATTTGTTTTGCCATTTAAGGACCATAAGTTGACCATAATGTCCTGAGGCTTATAGTTAGGTCTCAGCTTTGGGGTTTGGGTTAAGGGTAGAGTTACAAGCTCGGGCATAGAATGTATGTTACAGAGGTATGTTTATGGTTTGGTTGCGAAAATGTGGTTTTTGAATGACAAACAAAATGTTTGTTTTATAAACATTGTGTGTGTGTGTGTGTGTGTGTGTGTGTGCAGGTTAGTACTTTATTATTGCAGTCCTACAGTGTAATTCCTGGAAGTCCTAGTTATTGACCACAGAGGTTTTACGACTGACTGAAGCCATGGCGTTAGCCCTGAAAGCCCATATAGTAGTTCTCTCGCAGATGACGTGCCACTGTAGCCAGGCTCATGGGCTCCAGGCCCAAACGACTTGCTGATCATCACTCAGGGCTATTAAATTGAAAGAGTCATATGAGGAGACTTTTTAACACAGGCCTTTTTGCCAATACAAATACAATCCCTTTGTTCTTCATATTTTAAGGGTTTGTTTGATTTTGCAATTATAATTAGGGTTAAAGTAACAGGAGAGTGTCGACTTTTTTCGGTCATGATAGTTGCCAACAAGTTAGACACCACCAAGGCAATGCATCAAAGGCCTCCGTGCAAAGATTGTCCAAAGAGTAGCTACAACTGACCACTGATTGATGCCCACAATCCAGTACAGATAATCTGGATTACATTTCCTGTGGGGAGGTCTGCAACATGTCTTATTATTTTGTGTGTGATATCCCACAGTCATTTGTGCTCTGATAACAAGAGTATTGATGCATGTACACCACTTTGTCAACCCACACAGGCAAAATCCCAGAGAGGAAGAGCCAACGCGGCAGACAAGCAGATAGTCAGAGAGAAAGCAGGGGTACCTCTGAGTCGTCTCACCATTCCCACCTCCCCCTATGAGCACATAAAAGATCCCAAAGACAAAGTGGAGCAATGAACTTACATTCAAAAGACACACAACTCTTCCCTCGAATTGTCAGGAGATTGCCTTAAGACTAGTAAGCAAAGTTTAAACACAATTTTGTGAAATGAAGCATGTCTTGGGAACGGCTTTGTAACTGGTCCCAGAATACGTTATTCGGATCTACACACCAAATGACTCCTCCCAAACTCTTCCCAAACACTACAGAGAGGTGGGACGACTTGGAGTGGGTGGGTGGGGTGGGTCCACTTTGAGTGGGTGGGTCCACTTGGAGTGGGTGGGTGGGGTGGGTCCACTTGGAGTGGGTGCGTTACTAATGTTACTGTTGTATTTGTTGGACTATAATTAACATAAATGTTATTTTAAAGTCATCACAGAATTATATAGAAATATAAGGGGTAGCCATTTCCATTCAATATAGGGGGCACAGCCCGTTTCAACAAGAGCCTATCCCTGACCTAATATTTGTACATATACGCAGCACATTCAACATTTAAATGTCTGTCAAACTCTCGCAATGTCAAATAATAGGGTTATGGTTATTCTCTGAATCATTTTGTAAGCAGAGGAGAAACAACATCTGGCTGATTGCACATAATACTGCTTTTATCAGTATTATCGCCCTTTCTTTTGCTTTAAACAGTCGGTGCATTTGGTAACTCACACATGAAAATAGTATTAAATTACAAATCCACAGGGCTTGAAAACAGAGCCAAAAATCATAACATATCTCACTGTCCAAATTATTTTAGGGTTAACTGTATATGAGCTGACCTGAGCCAGTTTATGGGGGACAAGATGCTTGTCTTCACCCACCTTTATTCGGAAATCCCCAGTATCACACACATATTAACTCTTAGCAGAAATAATATTATGCTAGTAATGTCATCAATTTATCTATGGAACTTGTGAAATTGATTGCAGTCGTTAATATGACATTAAATCATGCTATAACTTTGGGGTTGAACTGCAGACTGTCAGCTTTATTTTGAGTGTGAACTATTCATAATGACAGCATGTTTACATAGTGCACAATAAACTAGTCATGTTTAGTACTTTTTTTATATGCGTTGCTCATGCAATGATTGCCTGAAGTCTGCAACCCACTGACATCAGACATTTGGTGTCTTCTTGGTGATGCTCAGCCAGTCTGCACTGCAGCCATCGCCAGTTCCTGCTTGTTTCTGGGCATTTGGCCATCAAGTCTGGCCGTTAGCATGGTTAAGGGCATGCCAAAATGGTTTCAGATTGGGTAGTGACTTTGCCAGTCAAGAGCTTTCCAAATTCTGCTCCAGAAAATCTCTATGGAAGCTATGACAGTATGTTTGGGATCATTGTCCCATTGCATGAAAGGCACAGTCCATTGATTTTAAAGGCTGTATCTGACCAGACAAGATGCTTAGGCACATATGAATCCATCCAAGTTAGACAGTTCTAGGTGCAGCCATACATGTCCAGGCTATAACACCACCATATCTATACTTTACATGATGACAATGTCAGGAATATGTTATGGAACATAACTGAAATTCAAACCACGTTATTCTAAGCCTAAAATGACTAAGCTGATGCTGAAGATTCTGAACTATGGCCATTTGGACAACAGCTCGGCTGTGGTGAGCAGAAGCCCAAAGCCTTAGAAAACCCTTTCAGAACACTAGTTGTTCGCACACAGGTTCCAAAGCTACGTTATACCACAACCAAAATATATCCTAAACACTTCCAGACAACAGTTTGATTTTAATTAAATGAGATCAATTTATATGAACCTTATGAATATGTTTTATCGGGTTTAATTGACGAGAGTGGGGCAAATCACTGTTCACACCTTAAAAAAGCAGCACGTTCGATTACCTACCAAGGGAAACAAATGAAGCAAGTACCGACAGTCTAATTTTCCTCCTCAGACAACTTACAAAAACATCTGGCCAATTTCAGTGCAGAAAATATGCACAAAATCAGATGGAGCATATATTTTTTCTCAGCACTATATAAACATTCTATACAAAACAAAGCACATGTTTCATTCTCAATGACTGAAAACATAACAAAGCCTAAGATTACTATGGAACACACATTGACAGTGTTCCCTCATACAAGTATCTTGATGTTTGGATTTAAGATAAGATGTCATTTAAAACACATGTTGCCGAATTGGTAAACTGACCTCTTTGAGATTCAAGTTTCCTTAGCAGCAGTAAAACTTGATGGTCACTTGTAAATCAAACAGAAACTTTCCAGGCCTCTAATACGTCAGTTTTAGATAATGTATATATTATCCATGAACAAAGCAGAAACTATTTTTAAACCATTGAATGGCGTATATTGTGCCCTTTGTTTTATACCAGGTCCACGTTTTAATACACATAATTTCTGACGGCCCTCTGTGTGTGCCAGTGAAAAATGCTACAACTACCATCATTTGACTTATTTCTCTCAACTAGGGCTTCAAAAATCACCTATTTTCATAATCAATTCAGCTGTTGACTTTTATTAAGATGAATCTACAAATTATATAAATCAAATTTGTTTATGTAGTGTATATAGCAACAAATAATAATACAAAGAAAAATATATATATTTTGAATAATAGAGTTGGTTTCATGTGCGCATGGTGTTAATAATACGATTATTATGTGCGCCAGTTGGGGGTGCTATTGTGAACCTTACGTTAAAGTTCAACACGCAATTGAAGGCAGGATGCCAAAATGAAAGACTGAGCTCTTTGAAAAGCAGACACTTGTAAGCAGTGGTGGTCCTATGTAAAAAGCTGATTTGTGAAATAAAAAAGGAGACATCTAACCAGGGTGTGGTGCCTTCTTACCGTGAAACCGCAAGATCAAAGCTATCATAGGGGTATCAAAGCTATCCCCTACACCCTTTATTTACATTGAGGGTTAGAGTGAACGGCCTACACTCATTTGCAGGTTTGATTTTACTATCCAAAAAAGTTGAGACGCTGGGTTAAAATGTAAATAAACACAGAATGCAATGATTTTCAGATCATATAAACCTTATATTCAATAGACAATTGAACAAAATATGCCAACTTTAAATTGAATGACAGTAACACATTTCAAACATAGTTATGAAAGAGGAAACAAAAGACTGGAAAAGTATTGTAATGCAAAAAGAACTAAACCTGGTGGAATATCACACAACTATTTAGGTCAATTTGCAACAGGTGTGTTACATGATTAAAAGATTATTACAGAGAGGATGGGTCTGTCAGAACCTTCTCTGGGCTCAATCTTATTGAAGATGGACTGAGGCAAAGTTCAAAACTACTAATCATGATTTGAAATTATGTTTGGATAACATAGATGCCGCATCCTCCAGACTAAAGAGGAGAGGGACCATCCAGATTATTTTCAGCATACAGTTCAAAAGTATGCATCCATGATGGTATGGGGGTGCATTAGTGCACATGCCATTAGTGACTTGCACATTAGGAAAGGCACCAATAATGCTGAGCAATATATACAGATTTTGGAGCAACATATGCAGCCATCCATATTATGTATTTTTCTGGAAAGGCTTTGCTTATTTCAGCAGGTCTCAGAGGTCCATAGCTATTACTAACAGGACATGCCATTTTTACAGTAATCCAACATTGTATTTATTAGTTTAGATAACGTGTGATACGTGTATTTGGTACAGAAAATGAATACGGTAAAACACAGGCAACTCCTACTGACTGTCTTGTCCATGTTAGATAATTTGTGTGAAATATATCTCTTTTTCACGCCCACACACACACACACACACACACACACAGAGAGAGCGAGATACCCAGCTAGGCAGCATTCAGCTAGCTGGGACCCCTAGTCCAGTGGCATCATCACCTTGCAAAAACCCAGTCTGCTGACGATTGCGATGTCATGGGGTAACCCTTACGTTACAATCCGGTTACCTGTACTGATGCTTTTAAAGCAGATGACAGGAATCAGTTTTCTAACTTGTGCACGAAATGGATTGCTCTGATGTGAAAAGTGTCATTTAACGTTACGTTAGTTACATTAACCGAAGCAACTGCACTTACTAGCTGACATTAGTTAGTTGGCTAGCTAGCTATTAAAACTTAATCGCGTTTTGTCAGCTGTGTGGCTAGCTAGCTCGGTAACAAGCTAGCCAGCAACCAAACGCATCGGATGAAAAGATCCGGGTACAGAAACCTCCGCTACCAGTAACGTTAGACAGAAAAATGTATCCTCATCCAGCAAATATAGTGAACGTACCCGTTTGCCGTTGTTCTTGTCGCTGCTCGGGGACTGCCTCTTTGACCGCTACACTGAATCTGTTGAAAAATCGTTTTGATGATATGTCATTTTTTTTGCTGTCACAACTCTCTTTCCTCCATATTTGCAGCTCCTCCACCAACAACAACATTAATGACGTATGTCCTCTGTCACGTGACCCCGTTAGTTGGTGCTAAATATAGATCATACTACCAATGAGTAACTCAGTAAAGCCGATACCCAACACCTCACCGTCGCATATACACTACTACGGACCGAGTAAGAGAAGATTGCACTTTACCTTCATTCCTTTGTGTCACGAACATCTGATGTTACAAAAGTCCTATATTTGCCACGCATATTTGATGTTTCCAAAATCTTATCTTGTATGTTCACAACAATGTTCTGTTATTGTTATGTCTGTAAGCCGTGGCTCCAGATGCTGTAATTTGCCTGTGGCTAATGTGGCACCTAAAGGGCATAACATGTCCCCTATGATCTACGGATGAGACAGCCTAAGCCTGTTTCTATATATTTATTTAGATATTGTTTATATCTCTGGCCGTCTATACTGGGATATCTTGTGAAATGGCAAAAATACATTTCTTTAGGAATTTTGATAACAACAAATGCAGTGAAAGACCCTAAAAGCTGTCTGCATATAATGAACATTACTTAAAGGTCAGTTCCTTGAGATGCAGAAAAATGCATGCTCAGCATCTCGCCGAGTCGTCCGTCACCAAAGTACGTGCTTTGACCATGCGAAAAGGTCTTCAAAGAAATGGTCATTTAGGACCTGTTGAGGCTTAGAAACTAATCTTGAATAAAGGCAACAAGAAGAGAAAGGTCTCTTTCCTGTTAGTTCTTCTCAAATGCCACACTCTGATTTGGAAGCTATATATAACTGACAGATATAATGCATTTTATGCATGTGTTAAATCCCTCCCAAAAAGTAAAAACAGATAAACAGATTCCCTAATGCACTCTGGGAACTGCGGCTTAAGCCATACATTCCCTCCTGCTTATGGTGTTATCCTGTGATTAAAAAAAGGGAATCATTTTGTATTGCCTCTCTGGACTACCGTTGCATAGTTATGAGTCTGAATGACAAAGCAAAACATGGCGACATGTCACAAGTCTTGCTGATATGATTTAAGATTGTGATATTTTACCGACAAGATAAATTGCTTCAGTTCTAATTGTTTTTGAGTATGATCTATGAGAAACATGTGTCCCTAATGTCGTCATACTTTGTCATGAGGTAAATGTTTTAGGAAGTGTGCACCTAGTCTTGCTTCTTTCAAGAGCCTGGTCTGCCCATGACTGCATCTTTATAGCGAGGCAATGCTCAATGACTCTGTATATAATGTTTAAGATTTTATTGACAAGCAAGTTCTGTTCTCTGTGGCCTTGTTACGGATGGTTTAAAAACCTAATTCCCTCAGATGGATGTAAAATTTAACAGCTTTTTTCTGGATTTCTATAAATAGGATACAGTCCTTATTCAGCTTGCCGTTCCCTCTTCGGTTTTGCATTTAGACAACCTACAACATTTTTACACATTTCTTCATGCAGAGTCTCAATGGGTTGCTTATTTAATTTCATGAGTTCTTGCAAATCCCTACAGAACACACACTGCCTCCCCACTTATGCATCGAGGGTGCAACAGGTATATGTTCTTAGCGGTAGCACCGTGAATAATCCTCCACTGTAGATCAGGAAACACCAACATCCTTTAGGACTTTGCTAATACTCCCAGCCTTACAATCTTGAATGACAGGTTAGGTCCCTCACCCTCTGGGAATTGACCTGTTGTGGTCCCCAGGTACAGGTTGTAAAGCGAGGTGCAACACGGTTAGAAGTGTCCAGATGCAGCCAAACCAAAGTAAATCCACCATAAACTTCTGTTGGCACTTGATGCGACACTGTGGTAATTCAGGTCCATGATCCTCTGACATGGCATCCAAGGTGGCCAAGTGGTTTGTGGACAGGAACTTCCCCTTTCCGGCATCAGCGGCGACCACCACCGCTATTTAATAAGCTTCCCCCAGTCCTTCCCAATTTACCTTAACCGATGCCGCATGCTACACCCTACTCATCACATTCGAATCATCCAAATCATCCTCATCACATCCAAATCATCCATGATCGATGGTGATGAGGCACAGATCCTAGTCTGTCACATTTCTCAGAAGAAACATTATAGTGTGTTATTGTCAGGCAGGGCACACAGCCCACCTGGTCCTTGTGAATTGGAGAGAGGTCTTTAAGGAGGTCTGCCAAATACTTGGACTGTATATTGTAATTCATGGAGGGCAACGACACTTGTCAGTTCTTTAAGGGCTTTTAGTCTCCGTAGTGACAGCACTGCCTGCTGTTAGCTTCTTAAAGGACCCCTGAAAGATATTCAAAGGTCCTTTCAGAGTGCACCCTGTAAAAGTTCATAAAACAGCTGTCTGCCCATCCACAGCACGAGCTGGAGAGAGGATGATGTAGAGAGGATGATGGAGAGAGGATGATGGAGACTGTATATGGTATATCCTGAGCCATCTGGAAATGGGTTGCTCTTCACAAACCCAAACACAAAGAGAAGACTATGTACACTGCAGATGAACTGAGGTGAAAATCGAGGGGCATATCCTACCCAGTCTAATGTATGACCACATTAGAGGCAAATATGTCACTCAGATCATGCAGACCCACAAAGGAACAAACTTTAGTAAGCATCTTTATCTGTTTAGATCAAATACCTTAATGTGCAGTCACAGCAGTAGTTTTTCCAACCCACGGCCATAAGAAAGGACACCCAATGTAGCACAAATAACATTGTGAACCCATATTCATATTTTTATTTATTTGTCCCTTGTCATTGCGACTATAACAATTTTCATTATATTACAGTGTACACCTTGCACCACAGAGGGGTATGCAGAGAGTGGTAGGGAGGTACAGAAAGACAGAAAGCTAGGTACAGAGATGTGGGTATGATAGGACAGAAGGCTAAGTAGAGAGAGGCAGGTCGAGACGGAGAGAAAGTTAGTTCTGAGAAGTAGTTGTTGACGCAGGTATTTCGTGTAAATCTGTAGTTGGTTGCCATGAGTGCACCACACTGCACAGCTCCAAACATGACCCCCCCACCCCAAGCTTCCTGGACACCTCCAAACATCTCTCCTCCTTGCTTCTTTCATGGCAGGAGGGTTCTCGTCAGTCTGCCTATCCTTAACCACCATTGACAGCACTGTGAACCCTCCTGCGGAGGTGGGAAGGGACGTCACGCTTCCCGCCAGCAGCGGATGCTTCTCTTACGTCTGAAAAGCCTATTCATGTGAACATGGTGTGGAAGGATCAATGGATTCACGTTAAAAGACACATCAGACGGCGGCTAAAAATAACACAGACGGCAGTGCAGAAAAGGCTAAAAGGGAACACAAGGAAACCTGTTTGTTCCACTGGTCCGACGGCAACTGAGAGCAAGAGGAAATGGAGGATGGATGTTGAAAGTAAAGGAGAACAGGTATATTCTGACGAGGATTTTCCATCCAGCTTGTGAAAACCACAGGTGTCTTGGACTGTGGTTTGTTTGCCTGCTTGTCATTCTGGGAGAGCAGGCAAATGGGTCAGGGGATATCAGTGAGAAATAGCTAATGTGTTCTCCTCATGAAACAATATGATGGAAATGTACAGAGATGGAGATGGTATTTCATAGCAGCAATGACTCATCATTACCTGATTAGAAATGCACAGAGTGATATGGATGTATAGGAAGGCATAGGATGCCTGTGGGTCTATATCATCGTGTTATATAATACTTCATGCCGTAGTACAGCTGGTAACAGAAGTGAAGCTAAAGGCGTGTTTGTCACGCCTTGCACAGTGTCATCAGGATCACCACCACACACAGAAGTAATGTAAAAAGCTATAAAAGCTGCCACTATTCCAGGAAGGCTTTGCGCCTGATTTTGGCTTTCCAGCCGTCTCTCCTTGGCAGCGTTGAGACAATTCCTCTACAGGACCCCACTACGCTGTCGGTGTGCCTCAACCAGGATTCAGAGAGCAATGGAGGAACATGCATATCGTTCATCTGAAATGTACATGCTAATAACTTGTGTGCATTCATTCGTCGCCCATTTCAGTCGTTCCCACCATTGACTGGATATGTTATCTTAGGTTCCAGTCTCTCTCTCTCTCGTGGATAATTCTCCACAAGCTCCAGTCACCACTTACCCCAGCCCATGACAGTGATGGGGAGCCTGTTACCATGGTGATAACATACTTGCTATGCTACAGGTTAGCGTTGGCGTGCTCTGGAAACAGACAGAGCTGTCACGTCACACCGCAACTGCAGTGTAGTCATTGGCACCCTCCTCTGCAGGCTTCTTTGTTTTCTTGAACATATTCATAGATTCTCCAGGTGAATTTTGGTAACCATGACACTGTTTTCACCAATGAGATGGGCTCCTTGCTTTGACCACAAATTTATGGCAACCACCCTTTTATATTAACTTGGTCTCTTACACACACACACACACACACACACAAACACAAGGACAATGCATTGAGCTTGCAGGGCTCCTTCCTACCATCAGTGACCTTTTTAGTGTAGATGTCATTCTCTAAAAGGAGAGATCCTTGGTAGGGTCCTCCTGGGTGTGTCTGCAGGTTGGCTATGTCCCTGTATGGTCCCTGTATGGGCCCTGTCTGGCCCCTGTCTGGCCCCTGTCTGGCCCCTGTCTGGCCCCTGTCTGGCCCCTGTCTGGCCCCTAGGTTAGCCTCCTGTCAGAGGTGCTGATATGTGGAGAGCATTGGCTGGTTCCCCTGTATGTGAATGGACCCTCGGCTGCAAAATTTGTAAACTAAGCAACAAGCGGTGAGTCAGTGGTGAGTCATGTCTTACCGAGTCATCCTCAAATGTCATCTTCCATTACTGCCTTACCATCCCACTGCTGGTTGTGAAACAGGAAATGAAAAACAGAGTGTGATCACGCATACAGTCACCTCCATAATGACTGACATCATTAAGAGATAAGCAAAATATTCTGTATTAAATAAAGAATTCCAATATGGACCTATAACGCATGACAAAATCATTTTGGGAAAATGTATTTCGTTTTTACTAACGATTCACTGAAGGGAACTGTGACTCTGTTTTATGAGACTGAAGAATCTTAGGAAAAGTCCAGAGAGTGATTTTGTAGTCAAATAATTATTTGTGGATATGTATGAATTAATACGTACTTAGCAAATAAAGGCATTTCAATGTTAGGGAAAAAGAGCTACAACTAGGCAAAAACAAAATTTAAAAATATTATCACCTAATCAGTGATGGTAAAATGAATGATGTGGCTTGGAAATGTTTGAAGGTCTAACTACTGAGGGCAGCTGCACAACACATTTTTATGGAGGGCACTGTATTTTCTGGTGAACTATAAGTACATACCTAGAAATGTGTGGAGTTTCTTCATCATACAGCAAAACAACAACCACAACTAATCGGACAATTTTAGAAATCATTGATTTTTTTGTTAAATCTTTCTCCACATCTTTATACACCCAGCAAACGTATTCTGACCACTTACATTTTTTTTCTATTTGTAGGATTCAAAATGCAAAACCCACACTAACTGGGATATCAAAAGAACATCTTAAAAATGAGCAAAACAACAAAACAGAGCAAACCGGAGGTTGTGGGCAGTTGAAGGTGTTGTTGCCTGAAAATCTTTCATTCAAAATGAAACCTTGTCTCCACAGCCCTTTAAAATGTGCCGTGCCAGCATAGGTGAAAGACATCCTAACTAATCAGGTGACCAACACAGGTGAAAGACATCCTAACTAATCAGGTGACCAACACAGGTGAAACAAATGTCAAAATATGCCTGTAATCAGTGGGCGAATCAGGTCATATGCAATTAAAAGTTGACTGTGAACTACCGCCAGAAACCTGAAGAAGACAAAGAAGATTAATTCCAACATTTCAACCTCATAATGCCGATGCAATGACAGGAAAGATGCATCTGTTACAAAACACCAGAAAGTTACATGTCATTCAGAGATTGTCAAGCCAAGTCTCCAATTGTGAGTACAAAGTAGGTTGGGATACATTTCCTTTGTATGTTCTATGCTTGTAAAGTAAATATACTAAGAGTTTTTTTTTGCATTAAGAAACTAAATCACCCTCTGTTTTGTTTCTAAAATTAAATTCAAACCCCAACACAGTGATTACTTAGAGTAGCACTGGACAGTCCTTGACTACACATATGTGAATTGACTGTCTGAGAGATACTGGACACATGACTTCATCACTAAACAACCAAGCCAAACTGTCAGAGTAATATTGGTGCCTAAGGACTGTCCAGGCATGTATCACATTTGATCCACAAATAAGAAATAATTAATCTGCAGTTACTCAGTGAAATTTAAAAAAAGTTCCCATCTCAACAAATAGATTTGATTTTTTTTATTTTTTTTTGGGGGGGGGGGTAATTAATGCAGTTTAGGATAATTATATAGGTATATATCCTTTAATTATAAAGTTTGAATAGCCTAAACATCTGAAAAATATTTTCTTTGCTTGATTGTTTCAAGAGATACTATGTTAAGGGTACGTAATGCTAGTTATATAAATTACACTAATTAAAATAATCTATAATTTATTAACATTACATTTAATGCTTTAGTTTGTATAGCCGTTTGATTGACTTGAAACCTCCGTATGCCCGTGCCTCCCATTTAAAACCCTGTTAAGTCAGTCTTTTTACTGTCAAGTGCACAAAATAACATGGTGTCGTTCTGAGCAGTGAAATTATTATGACATGGCATGAAACATCTAGGCAGTAGCATTAGGGAAAATGGAAAGCCACAAATATACATAACAATGTAAACTAGCAACAATTCAAAAGAGCGTAGAAACAGGGTAAATGGACAATATGAAAGAAATATAAAATATTATAGGTCTAATAATGCCTATGAATGGTACATTAAAATATGCTTATGTGCATAGAAAGTCAACAGAGCATTTGAAGTTTTCCTGGTTGGGAAGACTGATGGCCTCGGGGATAAAAGTGTCTGGAAGTGTGTGCCCTGATGCTCCGATAACGTCTACCAGACATCAGCAGTGTAACGTGACCGTAGCCAGTGTAGTTGTAGTCTTTCTGATGTTCCATCGGACATATTGCGTGGTGGATGCCTTGCACAGAGGGGAGATGGCAACCAATGACCTGTGGAGGGCCTTGAGATCAGTAACGAAGCAGCTGCAGTGCTATGCGGTAATGCGGCCTGAGAACGCTGGTGAAAAAGCTGGTGAAAGTTGAACATTTTATGGACATTTTGATCACTTATAATTACAAAAGCAAATCATATCATAATATAACCTGATTGTTTGAACAAAGATATAAACTAGGGATGTACTTTTCTGGTTTAAATGTGTTAAACTTCCAAGAAGTGAGACAACAATCTCATCAGGAGTCTTGGTGACTTGAGATAATACTTTCGATCACAAAGTCCGGAAGACTTTGTCTCCCTCTTATGGAATATCTCCGGAAGTGGCGGAGAGATTTAAATAACTGCCTTGAACGTTATTTTCAGAGTAATTTTATAACGACTGGTGTATTCAGGTAGTACAAAATATTCGATTGATTGTAACGCTCACTGAAGGACAATATTCCCCGCAAATGTGGGCTTCGATGACATTTGTTTATAATGTCGACATTGTTGAGTATCACCATTCTTTGGGTATGATTTCTCAGTAGGTTAATTGAGATTTTATGGGAAAGGTTATTTGAATTATTGTAACCTAGTGGTTGAAGTGGTATACCAGCAAGAGTGCAGAACCATGGATCTAAACCGGGAATAATTATTGAGAAGTAAACTGGCAAACGGGCCTTA
This sequence comes from Novumbra hubbsi, assembly GCA_016801125.1. Lineage (NCBI taxonomy): Eukaryota > Metazoa > Chordata > Actinopteri > Esociformes > Umbridae > Novumbra > Novumbra hubbsi. Next base: position 21,698 of record JACXGK010004537.1, read on the forward strand.
AAATATTAACCTCCTCGAATCAAATTCTTACAATAGGTGTTATGTCAAAAACATTCCGCTGTCAGATTCTGACCCCCCTTCGCGTGAACGCGCACACTTCTCCGTCGACGCGATTTTCGTGATTGTGCAGTTGTTCACCTCTAAACTTCGTTGAACAAAACATTATTTATTTGTCCTTAAAAACAACAGTAAAATTATTACGTTTTCCGCATGTTATTGTAGAGAACAATCGTTGTTTGTTCACGCGGGAGACGCATGTAATGTGCATTTTTTTGTTAGGCTATTAGGTGTTTTCGTCTATAAACACGTTTCCCAAAGATATACACCATAATCGCCGACATCTCTCATGGCCATCGTCATTGACTATACAAATGCATCTCCAAAAATGTGAATATAGTGGAAAGGTTTTTCACATAATTCAAATAAAGTTACACCTTCATATATTCTAGATTCATTACACAAAACGAATGAAACAAAAAGCTTTGAAAAGTTCAATTTTGATGAGAATGTCTTACAGCTCGTAGAAATAAAAAAATCCAGTATCTGTGATGTTTTAGCCGGCACAGCCATTTGTGTTTCGGAGTTTCCATGTTCCATTTTGTCACGAACACACCCCGGACTCATTTTGTCTCGTCATTTATTACTCACACCCGTTTCCCCTTTAGTTGATTCATGTGTGTATAAATGCCCCTTGTCTGGTCCGTTGGTGTCTTTCGATGTTGCTTGTAAGTACACGTCACTGATTTTGTTTACCGCGGCATTGTGCAGCACTTGACTTTATCAAAAGCATATTCATGGACAGTTGACTGGAAGGGAAAAGTGTGTTAGGAAAAGGGTCATAAGCAACAGGGATGACCACAGTCTTGAGAGGATTGTCAAGCAAAGCCGATTCAAGAACTTGGGAGCTTAACCGGAAGTGGACTGACGCTGGAGTCAGTGCATCAAGAGCCATCATGCACTTGTGTGTCCAGGAAATGGGCTACAAACGCCCCATTCCTTGTGTCACAACAACATCAAAAGCATCTTACCTGGGCTAAGGAGAAAAAGAACTGGACCAGTGCTCAGTGTTCCAAAGCCCTTTCTTCCAAAGAAAGTGAATTGTTCATTTCATTTGAAAATCAAGGTCCCATAGTCTGGAAGTGAAGTGGAAGGGTATAGAATCCAAATTGTTTGAAGTCCAATGTGAATTTTCCACACTGATTTGAGATGCCATGTCATCTGCTGGTTTTAGTCCACTGTTTTATCAAGTCCAGAGTCAATGCAGCCATCTACCAGGAGATTTTTAGAGCACTTCATACTTCCATCTGCTGATTTCCTTTTCCAGCAGGACTTTTCACCTGCCCACAATGCCAAAGGACTGGTAATTGGTTTGCTATGTTATTAAGGTACTTGATTGGCCAGCAGACTCACCTGACCTGGCTGGGTATTGTCAAGAGGGAATTGAGATGCACCAGACCCAACAACACGGACAGTCTGAAGGCCGCTATCAAAGCAACCCAAAGCTTCCATTATACCTCAGCAGTGCCACAGGCTATCCTGCATATCATATGCTCTCCTGCATTGATACAGTAATTTGTACAAAAGGATCCCCAACCAAGTATTGAGTGCATACATTTACAAACTTGGGAAACGTTTCCCAAAATTCTAATATTTGAATGGGTTTTTGTAAGTAGTAAAAATAAAAAACGTTTCCACAATATTACATTTGTTTTAAGATGCACCTGTATATTTGGAAGTGTTAAGAATGTGGCTATAGCTGTTCTGATAAAAAGACAATGAAGCATTTGTATCCAACCCTCCATTTATTTTGCAAGCCGACTTACTTGCCTGCCTGAACGGTCACCTCGGCAGAGTTTAAAATCATTTTGGTAGCTCATGTTGACCAGTAGAGTGTGACACATGTATTTTACTGTAGTGACAAAAGGGTGTTATTTTGCAAGCTAATTTACTTGCCTGCCGAAAGTTGACCCCCCCTCCCCATGTGAAGATTACAAGATCTGGCACACTTAATGACCAGTAGTGAGTGCCTGTCACAGATTTTATTTCAGACTAGTGCCTAAAGAAAAGGGATATTTCAGCAATATCTTTTTTTAATGCCCCGTACCCTCACCATCCATTCATCTCCCTTACCTTCATGATTTTACCTACTTGTTTTTGTAGTTTTAAAGGACGAAGGTACAGTGGTCATAATACCAATACAAATTACCGTAATATTAATAATAACGGTTGTCTCAGAAACGAAAAGTTTAAATGTATATACATCCACATGATCAACATCCATTATCATTGTAAATTATTATAATATTAGTATAATTATAAAATAAAAAGCACAATAATTCTGTAAACATAGCTTCTGGATAAATCAGTTTTGACAGGCGTCACAGAGCAAATCAAATGATGGGTGTTTCACACAGGACTAGAACCATCTTTAGCAGCAACATTCGTGATGAACTTAACACGTTTTTAAAGAAAATGATATTCTTTACTGAATACAGTAAATTCCTTTTCATACACTACTGGTCAACATGAGCTACCAAAAATTGTAATTGGTCAGAAATCTTTTTGTCAGAACATGACTAGATTTTAACCTAACACGCTTCCAAAAATATAGTCAAATAAGACGGGAGGGACGTCAATGATTCTATATATACACTCTTAACGTATGGGTTACAGACTAATATACTGGAACAAATTGCCTAACAGAAAACTGCACATAACAAGCGTATTCCGCGCCAATAAACATGTTTTTTTTCTACAATAAACCGTGATGGTAGCACCGGCTCCGATCCTTAATATTTCTTGTTCATTAACATAAACATCTGTCTGGGCTATTTTGCAGCAGACGATCTCCAAGTTGCACAGCCTTGAAAGCCGGAGCGTGCATATCTCAGCCAGCCGAAATAACAGACCGTATGACATTTTCGGCAGTGCCAGCTACATCATCCTCCCTAACCGCTATCAGTGCTCCTCCCTTCCCTGTTTGAAGGGGAGGAGTGGCCGGTTTTCTTTATCAACTACACTTTAGCTGCGCCACTGTTTCATACACGACTAGTCGTCCGCCCCTCACTGGCGACGTTTCTGTGCAGCGCGAACTCGTTTTTTGAGTAAAATAAATATTTCGGATTGTACAAATATTAGTTGTAGTTCTATAGGCTCGATTAATGATTTTCAGTTATAAAAATGAGGTTACTGGGTAAACTATAAGTGTAGGTTACAGGAACAAGTCCAAAACATACATTAGGAGCAGCAGACGGATCTCCACTCCCTACGCCAGGTTAGGTTGTTTGAGGACTGATCAAAGGTAAGTTGAACATGTCATACGGATGTTTGCGCGTAAGCGCACCTATTATCTCCGGCATAGCCTTGAATATCTAGGCAAAAAAGACTAGTAATCTTACACATGCATTCGACACTAAGCAAGTTTATAGGATACTTTAATCATTTAGAAAAGGAATTTCGGCCATGAATGGTCTAAACGTCCACGCATTATTAACGTCTATGAAAGGTCTAAATACAGTTGCACAAAAAACGAAACTTAGTTTTCTTTCCCCCTGAAAGTACATTTTTATATTCCTTGTCAGAGGTCCCACCCTTTTGACACTTTCCTCCTATAGGTTTTGACAATGAGACGAGCTCTATGCTCAGTTTATTAGTCATCTTTCCAGAAAATACATTTTGTTTGGTTGTAGGCCTACTTAAACTGTTTTTATTAATACCGAGTTCAAAATGAAATAATCCACATCCGAATTAACGTTCAAAACAAGAGCCGAAAGCATGTCCAAAAGAGAATGTTAAATTGTAAATGTAGGCCTTCTATAGCAGAAAGCCCGAGTTGGATGATGTGGATGCTTGATTTGTTTTTAGGTTCGAGTCCCAAGATGCTTTGAAGTTGACATACATGTTACTATTATTGTAAATTCGAAACATACGAATGAATTGGGATTTTAGTGCCAACATAACATAACGTGTTATTGTTTATTGTATGTATTGAATGTGTATGACGTTTACGAAGCTTTCTTTTCGAATTCTGCTTGGATATACAGAAACCTGTTCCTGACAATCGCCAAATGCATGGACCATTGGCTATCTAGACAGTGTTGGACAGTTATTTTGCTTTCTTTGGTTGACAGTCTTAGCTAGAATTAAAATAAAGTATGCATGTACCACTGTGCAACAATGCGTTTCATTACTGGGGGCTGTGTCTTCTTATTCAAGTAAAAACCTCTAGATGGACAAACATCAACTTATTGAACTTCAAGAAAACTCT
>JACXGK010004537.1:26064-37755 GCA_016801125.1 Novumbra hubbsi
CCCCCCCCCCCCCCCCACATTACAAATGTGCTGACTTCACTATGACATGGATGTTTTTGTATCATGATGCCTCTTGTTCACCATGTGACAGTAATTATACCAAAATGTTACCCAGAGACACCATCATTAGACTACCACCTCAAATTGAACAAATGTGTGAAATTCTGCCCTCTAGCCCAGTGACTAAGTATAGGCTTTCAAAACGATACACGCCAGCTTTCAATAAACACATAGTCATACTCACGTGACAAGTATTTCACTTATTACACAATCACATTGAAACATGGAATAAACATTAGAATGTGTACGTTTCCACAAAATGTTATTTGACCGAAATACACCATGACTCTCTTCAAATAGACTAACTGACCAATGACATTCAGCACAGTCATGTAAGTGTTTTTCACGTGGACGTGAAACTTTATCTTACTTGTACGTAATCACGTGAGCCCAGGAGAAGAACAGGAAACACTTGGTTATCTCAGTTCCACAGACTTTGAAGACCAATGCACTTGACGTGGTTAATGCTCACATTCCCTTTTGATGGTAATTAGTCAGATACTGGGGCAAGACTCATGATTGGTAAACGAGTCCTTACTTGGGCCTGGATGTTTTTCCGGTTAGTTCACGTGGTCAGAAAAAAGTCAGAGGTGAAGTAATCCCTCCCTCCTTGTTTCTCTCTGAACCCCTGATCTCCAAGACGATGGATGAAAGTCCTCAGCAGACTTTGCAAGGCCTGAGGTCTCTCCCGCTCTATGTGGGAGGGACCCAGGTGTTGGGCCTGGCCTGTGTGGTGATCACGGGGGTGTGGATGGGGAGCTACCACGGAGGCTACGCTTGGGACGGTTCGGGACAGGAGTTCAACGTACATCCCCTCTGCATGGTGCTGGGAATGGTGTTCCTCTACGGAGACGGTAGGGCACAATTACATTAGATCATTACTATTAGAACTTGGCCAATAATAGAAATATTAAAACCCACGGTAACAGCGATGAAAATAAATGCCTTTATAAATCGCCTCAGTGAATGGTTTATTCTTCTAGTGATTGAGAGGAATGACTGGTGGACAATCACTGTGGAAGCAGGCCAGAATATTTCCACTTTGACCCAAAATGGCAGTTGTGCCCTATGCTGTTCTGTTAGCCTCTGGGGTCTTTTGACCTATTGAATTGGATTAGTGGGATGTGAAACACTACACAGGTCCAGCAGGCACACAGTGCAACAAGATAAAATCCTTAATGTTGTTAGGGTGGGAGTAGAGATTTGATTTGAGTGTTTTTGTTTTCCAGGCCATTGTTCCTCCCTCTTACTGTGTGTGATGTTTGTTTGAAAGAGGCAATGAGGAAACACACAACGCAATGATTTTTTTTCCCACAAATGCTAAACGGTACTTTGATAAACAGTTACTGGACAGCAGGTGCCTTAAAGGTGCCAAGGGAAATGTCACAATAGCTGTTTTTAAATCATTATTGTTGAAAGAGAAAATGAACAGTTGTACTGCTAATGCCATTAAATCCAATAAAACCGACAACAAAACAGATGCTTGTTATTAAGATAATTAAGTCAGTTGAAGTCTTTTGAATTGAAACCTGGCCATGGTAATATAATTAGGACACTAAACCTTAAAGGTCACTTAGCCCTTGGAGCTAAGGGTACAAACACCCGGCAGGGACACCAGCTGTCCTTTGTGGATTTTGAACACTCCATCGAGACAATAGTTGCCTGTAATGTAACAAGGTTAAAAATTCTATGTTTTTTACATTATTTAAGTTAATATTGTTATTTCTAACTTGTAAATGCATAAAGCAGACAGGCAAGGTTACTTTAAAAACCTGTTTTGATCTTGAACAAATGATTTGTGTGTATACTAGCTAATCTGTTATTACAACTGTAACTTTGTATTCACAGTACTACTTTGTTTAAATATTACGTAAAGTTCACATACCTTATGCTTTGCCAGGACTGACTTATTATTCACTGTGTAGAAATGGTTCCACCAGAAAGAAGAGTTTTGAGAACGTTAACAGAAATATTCTCTCTCACAGCAATCCTGGTGTACAGAGTGTTTAGGAACGAAAGTAAACGCAACGTCAAGATCCTCCATGCCGTGCTGCACTTCCTGGCGCTGATTATCAGCATAGTGGGTAAGGTCAGGGTGTGTCTGTATGTTGTCTGTTCAGTGGGTTTGTCTGAGGGCAATACATAGTTCATCCCTTTCTCTTTATATCCAAGCATGGCAAACCGCTAAATGAATAGTGATTGTATCAAACAAAAGTGTTATGAAGTGAAACAGATTCATAGATTACGACTTGTTATGAGGTGAAACGGATAAATTAGTTAAAACTTGTTATGCAGTGACAGTTAGGTTGGTAGATTACTACTTATTATGAGATGAGTCAGTTGGATGAATAGATGGTGGACATATACAAGCACATTGACAAACAATGTGGACTAATACAAGCACATTGGTTTCCTTGGGTCAGTCTTCCACACCCAGATATCCGGATTATCTTGTGATGACAAATGACTGATAAGAACTACTGAGAGGGCTTCAGGGGTTAAAATGCAGTATGTAGGAACTGAGAAAGTAGCGGTACTAAGATGGCTACATAAGAACTTAGAATCTGTGGTGTGGACATCTTTGTATCACAGAAGCTTACATCATGTACTGAGGTCTGCTGTTGTCATGGAAACAGGCAGGTGTATTCTAACTGGTCATCACTCTAACCGCTACAATCTGGTTTTCGGCAATCCTTGTTGACCCAGATAAAACATTTGGCAGATCATGTAAACGTACCCAGAAATCCATACGTGGGTGGATTAAATAAAAACGACAGAATAAGTCATTCATATGTATCAATTCATCCTTGTTTGTGATTAGCTGTGCTGATGACGTGTCACTGTGTGTTTTCAGGTATCGTGGCTGTGTTTGATTATCATAACCATGAAAAGATCCCCAACATGTACTCCCTCCACAGCTGGTGTGGGATGCTTACCTTCCTTCTCTTCTGTGTACAGGTAAGACCAAAGCCCCCTGCCCAACACACACTTAAATCTAATAATCTCAACTTTCTTCTTCCCACTGGACTGTGCAAAGTAGACAGAACAATGGGTGTTATATTTTGCCTCCATAGACTTAATGATTTCCATGAGTCCTTTGTCCCCAGTGGCTGATGGGGCTGGGTTTCTTCCTGTTCCCTGGGACTTTAACTGCCTTGCGGAGTTGGTATCTGCCTCTTCACGTGTTCTTTGGCCTGGCGATGCTCGCCATGTCCCTGGCTACCTGCCTACTGGGCATTTCAGAGAAACTGTTCTTCAGCATCCAGTGAGTATTACCATGTAGTAGCACAGTTCCAAAATCTGTCCCAACACCTGCTATTGTTGACAGGCATGTATACAGTAGAAATGGCATCCATTTTGAGTGGCTTTCGAAAAATACTTCAAGGGCCACACTTTGCCAAGCTATACAGGTTAATTACCTTATAGCTTAAACATCTCTTAAATTGAACCCTTCTGTTCCTCACTCAAAACGTTCCTTTTCAACTTTTTTGGAAAGGACAAAGGTGCAGTGTTCTCTTAATTTTGTTCCAGAGCTGTACATTACTGTATTGTACATCATTTCACATTATCATTGACTATAATAACACATGTAGTGTGTCATACCAGAAACTCCTAATTAGTCATTTTGTCTTCCTAGGGCCACATATTCCCAGTTTGTGCCAGAAGGGATCCTTGGGAATTTGCTAGGAATACTGCTTATAGCTTTTGGGATTCTGACAGGCTACATAGTGACACGGGAGGACTTCAGAAGACCCCCGCACCCAGAGGAAGAGGCATTATCTGTGCACTTCAAGACCCTGACTGAGGGAGGGAGCCCCTCCTCGCCATAAATGCCCTTTTCACTTAAAACAGGTCCTGGAAATCTGTGTAAAAACAAATCTGCTTCATTAGTGTCTTTTTGTTTCTGCCTTAACAGCGACACCCCCTTGTGGCTTGACATAGGTATGACCAGATCCATATATTTGCACAAACTCTTAGAAATACAGGGGAATAAACTTGAAAACTAGCTGTTTTAGCACGGATATTGCCATGGAGCACTTAGACCTTTTCAAATGTAGTCAACTAGGTGGGCCGTCTAAATTGTCTCTATGGTGCTATCCGTTCACTCGGACACCAATATGGTGATCCTTTTCTGATCTCTGGGGTGGATTCATTTATTGGATGTTTCATATTCCATTGGGTCATTCGTGGGGAGAATTTAAAATGTTTGTTGTTGTGTCAAAAATTCTGAGAACTCTGTAAACTGCTGTTGGTCAATATTGCCCATGTGAAGCTGCCACAGGATGTCTTATAAATGCATGGTAAATAAACCTCAATGTCCTACCTCTAAACATATGGTTCTGGGTATGACAGAACCAACATGACCAATATATTTTCTGCCACACATTCTATATCTTTGATCCCTGATGAGTAACGAGTCCAAGCTAGATAATTGTGCCTTCATCTAGGAATAGAGTACTGCACAGGTAATACTGGTAAAGATATTCCCGGTCAAATGAAATGTACACCGAATACCATGTTCGTCATTAGTTAGAAATTAAATGTGTGCAATTTGGAGTTGAGTTATTCAGGAATATGTTAATTGTTAAGGCAGACATTACATTGAAATTAACTGTTAGTTGTCCATTTTGCATCTACAATAACTAAAATACAAATCACTTTATTCAGCAAGTACATGTAGACATATCTGGAATATGAGTTAGTAAGTAACCAGTAAAAGACAATCCACAAATGGACTATTGATATGTCAGAAAGCAAATGGATTCTATGGCATAAATAAACATACATTTTTAGTTTTTAATTACTATATTTAATTACTAGAGTTTACATTGTGTCTGCTGGGAGGAAGGTAGGCTGCCAAAGTAAACATGGTTTGTTCACTGCTGCTCCTAAGCAGAACCGCACAGCTATTTAATTATGCTTTGGTACAATACACACAAGTGTCAGGTAATATATCACCACTCTTAGTGCATAAAAACACAACATATCGTAAATACATTTCCACAATAAGACAATCAGACGTTTAATCACTATGCTCATTGTCTTCATTGCTCATCACTCATTTAGTGCATATTCAGTATGTATTTTACATTGTTTTGCCTACTTAGTTCAAACCCTAAAGTACATAATCTGCACCCTAAGGCCATAGATGTGTAAGTTACCCCAGCGGGATTCAAACCCACAACCTTGATGTTGGTAGTGTGAGCCACAGAAAACAACTGCATTGCCCATGTAGGCCTCCTATACAATTCTGTCAAACAGGACATGATTACCATCCACTGTAGTTACCACAACTGGTCCGCAGAGGGCAGTGTTCAACCCTCGTGTTTCCAGACGAGGGTAGAACCTAAACAATTAGTGACCGAATGAATCAAGTAGAGAGCGAACACCTGCAGAAAACCCCTGCCTTCTGTGAATCCGTTTTGACACCTCTGGTATAAGCTATTTGAACACTGGCAATGTCTTTCAACATAGAGCAGGCTAGATGGCAAAGGAATGAATCCGACTGAGCTGCTGTGAACCATCACCAGTACATCTTTGTTGATAAAGCAGGCTTCTACCAAGCCAAAAGTCCACACTGCTGCTGCAATATTATTGGGCAACGAGCAACTGTCCATGTGCCTAAACAACATGGGGGAGACATTCGTGTGCAGCCATATCATATCACTATATCACTAAAAATGCATGAATGAATCAAGTCCTGGATACTGTCCAGTCTTGTAGTTGGGTGTGTCGTGTTTGATTTTACTGTGCAATCTTTATGCGCGTCTATGTCACCGTGTGTTTAAGTCTCTACCTTGAGAACCGGCACTGGACACCGTGGGAAGAAGAAGCACACTCCACATGTTATCTTCTTTGAAGTGGTAACCATTTTTAAATAGGTACATTATTTTCCTCATACATACAGTTGATTGTACAGTTTACAATCGCTTAAATGGATTAAAAAACACATTGTTTCTTATTACCTTTTCATTTCAAAACTTCACAACTCACATATACAGACAATTTACAAAGAAGTCTGATCAGCAAGCCCGGGGGGAAAAAAATACAGTAAACAAAACGGGGTAAAAATTCTACTTCAGAGAGGACAAAAGTTCCCACCAGTTAGTCCCGCCTCCTCCTCCTCCGCTTCCCAAAAATAGATCTTAAAGAATCAAAACGGATAAACCGCTATACAAACATGTGTTACAAATACGTATTGCATGTTTATATCAGCATTGGAGTAAGCAGCAAACAAACATGCATTCTATGCAGTACAGTTATTTACAGGAATTATAAAAAAACGTTTATTGAAAATAAATGGTATTTGATGATTCAAGTCTTCCTTATCCTCTTGGAAGGGGCAGAACGAGCCCTCCTACTTTCGACAAAATGTTTAATATAGTCCCTCCTACTTAAGACAAGACTAAGGGCTAGGTTAACCTCTGATACTGACAAGAGGAGCATCCAATCATAGGTCAAACATTTTCTTGCAGTATTTTCCCACCAATTAGCATGACAATGACTCAGGAAATATGCCTTAAGACTTGTGTCAGGAAACAATCAAATCTGGGGCTCCATATTTTAAACAAACCCACCCCAATACAACACAAAAATAAAAAAAACATTTATGGACACCAATAACACAGTTAATAAATAAAACAGACTGTATCCCTAAAAGTTAGCTCAACATTATGAACCTTTTAATGTAGGATATGAGATGAAGACAGACAAGGCTGAAGAGAACAGTTATGTAAACGTGATAACAGACACCAGTGTGTTTTTTGTAAGTAGTATCTGTTTCAGCTGATTGTTGTTCATACTAAGTACCGGCAGGGCTAGGAGGTATTGGGGATCACCTAACTGGTGGCTGAACTGCACCGTCACCGTGTTACATTTACTCGCATTCAACCGAGAGGGCCGTTACAACATAATCTATTCCAAGCATCCCCCCCAATATCTTTTAATATACTACATATAGATGTTTCATGAAAACGCACAACGAACGTATCAGCAAAATAAAACTATCGGATGGTTCTGAAGGTTTCCTTATGCATAGTCTGACTATACAACAACATACAGTACAACTCTGTTTACATCTGACTTAAATCTCTGCTGTTGGACCGTTTCTGTCATGTATTACAGAGAAACAGTGACCACCTAAATTCCAGTGCCTAATGGAAAGGTTTTTATGGACGGATACACATTGTTCTTCAGTGGCCGCTTGGGTCATTTCAGGACGTGTTTACTGTCCACACCTTTGACCCCTGAATGACCAGAACGGAGTGGCACAGTGTGTTTGAATGGTAGAGAGAACCCAACTGTGAAAACACTCAAATTACGGAAAATAATACAAATGCAGTATTCACAGAGCCTGTTGCATGTCACTTGTTGAGCAAACTGTTACAAACCAAATATAAAATCCAAAGAAAATAATATACTGCAATTTACAAACATAACTTAAATGATAAATATTTTTTGTACTTTTCTTATGTACAGGTATGTTGAATACTCTTTCCACACATTTACAGCAGAGGACATTGTTAGATTGTTTAAGGTTGGCCTTCTATTGAATCGTCTCAAGGACAAAGGCATGGAGAGTGTGGAGATGGACAGATTGACCAGGGAAGCTCTGACCCTCCTAGGACAGGCGTTCAGAAAGAACGTGTCAGTCTCCCCTGCTTGATACATGGAGGTATCCAGGACAGAAGTTCAGGAAGAACATGTCAGTCTACCCTACTTGATATATGGAGGTGTCCAGGACAGGATGTGCCCTCCCTCGCTCTGGGTTTCCAGCAAACGTAAGCTCTTAGAATTGTCGCTTGTCCCTGCCCCCTCCACACTGACAACGGAAAAAACACAGCAAACGAAAACATTCTGGGCTACTGGAGGTGTTGAGTTCCCCGTGCAGACGGAAGTCCGACATGTCCATTTCTGTTTCTCCGCGGTAAATGGTTGCAGGACTGAGGATCGTGTAGAGCTGAGTGTCAGCAGTAGTGTCATCCCAGACATGTTCCTCGGCAGAACTCCAGGTCATGCCGAACCCACCCTCTCTCCACCCTCTCTCCACCCTCTCTCCACCCTCTCTACACATTCGACTCCACAAAAGGTCTCTTTGGTTTTATGGGTGAAGTGGGGCCCTGCCTGTCCCTGGAGAGCTGCCTGTACTCGCCGTCCTGGTAGGCCTGCGCCACAGGAAGCGTCCGGGCCACCTTGACGTCCGGGTAGGTGGGCGTCTTGCTCACGCGGCCCAAGCCGTCTGCCCTGCCGTCAGGCGGCGCCTGGTAGTAGTCGTCGTCTAGGAGGTGCCCGTTGTGGGCGTTGTTGGTGCGGTTGTAGTAGGCGATGTGGCTCAGGCCGGGAGTCGGGCCGTAGCCGTGCTGCGGGCCCATGTTCCCCGGAGACGTGGCGGGGCTGGTGACCACCGTGTCCAGAGAGGAGACGGCCCACGAGCGCCCCGTTGCCTGTGGCTGCGGTGGCAGGTACTGGTGAGTCCGAGCCGTCTTGTCCACGATGCCCATAAAAGGCGTGTTCCTGGAGCGCAGGGCCTTGTCGGGGTACGTGCCCCCCAGCACCCTCATATCGCCGCCCTGCGGGGGGGACGCGGGCGACAGGTCGTCACAGTAGACGCCGCCGGCCTCGTAAGACAGCCGCAGGGGGATCTCCATCAGCTGGGCCGAGGTGGAGCCCCGGAAGCCTGGGGCTAGATTAGCTGCGTTGCCCCCGGTCAGGCTGGTGTTGGAGGGGGAGAAGCGGAGGCCGATGCTCTGGGAGTGCATGAGCGGCCGGGGAGTGGCCGTGTGTGGCTTGGGGTCTGCGCCGGCGGAGCTGACGGGTCTCCGCAGGCCGTGGGGATTCTCAGGGGAGCCCAGCGTCGCCTGCCGCTCCATCTCTAGCTCCGCCTCCATCTGTGGGGAGACCGAGTAGTACGCCGCCGACTGGCTCCGGCTGATCTGGGGGGTCTTGCTGTAGCGCGGACCCCCGGGCCGGTAAGCTGAGGAGGGCCTCTGGGATAGCTCGTCCTCCGGGGGGACATTCTGGATCCCACTGCCGCCGGCCAAGTCGGGCGGGAGGCGGGCGCTCATGGAGTGGGCCATCTGGCTGGAGGTGCTGCCGCCCAGCACGGCGCTGGAGTGCACGGCGGAGCTGGGCTGGTTCGTGCGGACGATCTGGGCCTTGGCCGGCTGCAGCCACTGGCCCTGCTGGGGAGGCTGCTGCTGGGAGGGGAGCTGGAAGGAGCGCTGGCTGCTCATTTTGGACAGGGGAGACTTGGGCTGGCCGGGCGCCTGGTCGGACTGGTAGCGAGCCGCTGCAGACTGAGGCCGGTACAGACCTCCTCCGCTCTCAGAGGGGGGGCTGGCGCGGTACTGGGGGCCCCGGCGGAGAGGCGAGGGAGGCGGGCTGAAGTGGTACGGCGTTGAGGAGGCCTGGTGGGCCGGGGAGGTGTGCGGGGGGCTGGGTCGGTAGGCGGAGCTCGGGTGTGTCGGAGAAAGGGACGGGGAGGTGGACTGGTAGCCTTGCCGTGACGGGGGGGACATGTTGGGGGGGCTGGGGCCCATCGAGGGGCCTGTGGAGAGGTAGGGAGAGTGGCGGTGGCCTGGGGAGGGAGGCAGGCTCTGGATGAGGGGCATTCCAGAGGGGCTGGAGCGGGGCTCGGAGGACATGTCTATGGGGAGGCCCTCCATGTAGTCCTGGTCCTCCTCAAACAGGTCCTGCATCGGCTCCATGTCCTCCCGGTGGGGCTCCAGGGACTGGGGGGGAGGTGGGGCCTGCTGTCTGGGTGGCGACGGGGGAGGGTCCAGCTCCTGTTGCTCCTCGAACTGATGACACTCCTCCTCCACCCTCTGCAGCAGGCGCTGGATCTCCCGGTTGTTGGGACAGAGGCGGGTGGCCTCATTCAGGTCCTCCAGAGCTGCGTGGAACTGCCTGTGAATTGGGGGGTGAACAGGACCATATCAGGAGACAACAGAGGGGGATGGAGAAAGAGAGGAAGCCTTGAGAGACGTAAAGAGCGCGGAGGGGGATGAGGATCACAAATGAAACCAACAACAGTGAGGGAATTGCATGTGATCGAAACGGCCAGAGCACTGCTGTTAGGACTGCTTAGGTCTCTCCTTCACATAGAAAACAAGTCTGGAACATCAGCAGGAATGAGTCATGAGCAGGAGAATGAACATGCCATAAGACTAGCGGGAGGTGTGATGCATCAGCGAACAACCAATCAGAATGACATTGGGTTAAGAAGCATGACCGTTCTCATCGGAACGACAGCCTGGCAGGACCACCTTGCTCTATTATGTCCCCCTGTAGTCATCCGCCTATAGCCCATTGGAAACCAGGTGATCATGTGACATGAGAGGGGCCCAATCGGATCCTAAGGCTGAGCTCTTTCTGCGCTAGGCCTCCGCCTCCCTGTTCTCCCCACCGCTACAATTACCTGCTGCTGCGCTTGGCGCGGGCTCTGGCGTAAAAGGCCTCGTACGATTTGGATTTCAACTCTAGCGCCTTGGTAGCAAACTCCTCAGCCATCCCAAAGTCCTGCAAGCAACAACAGCAACAGGACCAACAGTCATTCACAGAGCCACACATGGAACCATACAGGAGTCATACAACAGTCTGAGATGAGTCATACACGAGTCTGAGATGAATCATACACGAGTCTGAGATGAGTCATACACGAGTCTGAGATGAGTCATACACGAGTCTGAGATGAGTCATACACGAGTCTGAGATGAGTCATACACGAGTCTGAGATGAGTCATACACGAGTCTGAGATGAATCATACACGAGTCTGAGATGAATCATACACGAGTCCGAGGGGGGTCACGCATTAGTCCGAGGCGGGTCACGCATTAGTCCGAGGCGGGTCACGCATTAGTCCGAGGCGGGTCACGCATTAGTCCGAGGCGGGTCACGCATTAGTCCGAGGCGGGTCACGCATTAGTCCGAGGCGGGTCACGCATTAATCCGAGGCGGGTCACACATTAGTCCGAGATGACATACATGAATTGAGGGATAAATGGATTAAATAGTATTGATGAGTTGCACACAGAACCATGTAGTCATACATGAGTCAGGTGAGAGTCATTCCCAAGTCTTGTATCAATTATATGTAGAACAAGAGTTATACAGAGGTCAATAACTGAGTTAAAGATGAGAACAACAGAAACTTGGGTTCAGATAGAAAACACCCAAGATACAAACAGAAAGACTTATGGGACAAATAAAATCAGTACAAGACAAGAACAAAAACAAGTAAATAACAATAAAAACAACACAATGTACACATAGAATATGGATATTCAGTGACACACAAAAGACAAAGACAAACACACACTCACACATATATACCGCTGATCCACTGTGCTGTCAATATAACCTCGCCTGGAGAATAAGGCCCTGACTCTTCAAGCACCCAGACCAAGCTCACCTTGCACCATAATTCCTGTTACCAGGTCGACCCACAAACCAAGACAAAGCAAACTAGAACAGGGAACGGAAGACGCAGAGAGACAGGGGCCTGGTTTACATGAGTCAGGATGTCTATGATGAGGCAGGGACGTGGGCCTGGTTTACATGAGTCAGGGTGTCTATGATGAGGCAAGGACGTGAGCCTGGTTTACATGAGTCAGGGTGTCTTGGATGAGGCA
>JACXGK010004538.1:0-37631 GCA_016801125.1 Novumbra hubbsi
GAACTAAGATCTGACTCATATAATCGTGACTACCATAGGAACTAAGATCTGACTCATATAATCGTGACTACCATAGGAACTAAGATCTGACTCATATAATCGTGACTACCATAGGAACTAAGATCTGACTCATATAATCGTGACTACCATAGGAACTAAGATCTGACTCATATAATCGTGACTACCATAGGAACTAATATCTGACTCATATAATCGTGACTACCATAGGAACTTGTTAATTGTCAGATAGCTCCTCGTTGGGTTGGTGCACATTGTTTTGTCTTTTTTTGTTTGTAAACTCAGTTTTCGGCTGCAGTACTCAGAGCTCTTTCACCAGAGATGAGCTCATAAACATCAGGGGAACAACTCCCGTAGATTTATGCCCAATGTTCCTACTAACAAAAGTGGAATTATGGGACATTCGAGTCAAATGTGTCTTCACCTTTGTTCATGCAGTTAAACGACAGAGGAGAGGGAAACGTACTGGTGTGCTCGTGCATCACCGCAAGCATGGACATCGTCCACTGGAATAATTCTATCCAATGTGCGTTCACTGTGCAACAAACAGGATGAACTTCAAATACTGGCGGGGAAGGGCAGAAACTTTTATTCATATTCAGTTTTATGTTTTACAGAGAAATAGTTGTGTGCATTGATTGTGTGTGGATTTATCTTCTTTTAACAACACTGTAAATGTTTGGGTATTGAGGAGACCAATTGCTGTGTTTTTGAAAGTTTGAGGTCTCCTTTGTCATATTTTTTTTTCATAATGGACCAAATGTTTTCAATGGGTGAGGAATTGGTGAGACATAAAAGTTTGGAAACAACGTTGTATGATTATTTTCTGAAATATGTCCTTTTTATTCTTACAATTCTAATCTAAATTCCTTGTGTCGTGGAAAATGCCATTCCCAACTCAAAAAGATTGTTGTAAAATCAAAATAGACTTTAATGAACGTCATCTTAAAGCCGGTAAGTTTCTGCAGAAAAGACCAAAGTACAGCTTTTGAACACACATACTAATACCATCTCATATCTTGTGTCTCATTCAATAGAACATCCCACTTCTCACATGTTCTAGGCGGTTCATCCTTTTTGATTGGTCACTTATCTTAACCCCTGAACTCTTGGTGGTACAGTGTTACTAGGTGTTTTGGAAATAATGAATGAACCTATTCTTCAAACAATGAGCCACCTGGCCTTGAGAGAGCGCAAAGGCCTGGGAAGAGTTTGAGGGAGGCAGAGTGATAAGATGGTGCTTGGCTGCCGTCCTAGAAACTAGGTTCTTAGTCTTTCCGGGGAGAAGTCATGGTATCATCTAGGCGGGAGTAATGACCTCACCTTTTAGTGTTCTTTGTTTTGTAGTGTGCTTCTACTACCACTCAGTGCATACTTGATTATATGAATAGATGTTGTTTAGCGTTATTTATCAATACCTGCAGTTTAATATATTTTTGGCTTATGAGTATATGACATCTTATGGATTAATAAAATATTACTTCTATAATACTATGATTACTTAATCGATTTCTTAGTGAATTCATTATGTGGATATGTAAAACACCAAAATTCCCCTACACTTGTTGCATATAAAAAACACACATGCTATCCCTTTAGCATTGCTTAACCTGTATGACCCTCATGGTTAAGCAATTAAATAATACTGTCCACATTTCAGGTTAACAACTTATTGTAGTGATAACAAAGATTCTTGGTTATAAGCGATTATTAATCGTGTTCTTAAGTGCATGTTAAAAGTCTAGGTCAGGGGTCTTTAAATCTGCACCTCGACGCCAGTTCCACTCCATTTTTCAATGCAACCCCCTAATTAGAGACTTATTTAGACCTGGGATCCCAGCTGGGTGCAATTTATGTTGAGGTAGAACCAAAAACCAGCAGGCTCCAGACCTCGTAGGGTAAGATCTGATGACCCCTGGTCTAAGTAGTCCCTCTGTTTAAGTCAGTTATTTTCATTAGATGCCTAATATTCACAATTCAGGCTTTTGTATCCAGGCCATTAGATATCTGTGCTGTGGTTGATATGCATAACAATCTGAAGGAAAGCGGACTTAAAGCAGGCTTAGGTGAGGTGTTACTTTCCAAGGGGTTTTCAACCAACACTTCGCTAAAATTCACACTCACACAAACTCTCTCAACCTAAACCCCTAAGAGGAGACTCTGACGTGTGGCAGACTAAACGCCACAGACACTGGTTCAGCGGAATACTAACAGGCTGGGGCAATGTTCCATGTTCTCCATTGCCCAAAGAAGCGATTATCTTTACACAAAAAGCTACATGAAGGGTAATATTTTATGTTCTGGTTGCCATGGCAGTGTGGATGCATTGAATGAGCTACACTGTTATAGATACTTTAGGTGTATACACCATGAATAAAGTGTATAAACTATATCCATCTTTTTGATATGATAATGCCTTGCTCTTCTTTTTGATAAAACAAACGATATATGGATTTTCATGATTAAAAGCATAAGAAATTTGACTTGGTTATGTCCTGGAGAACTAATTTTAATCAAAGGTTTCTTGTTGTTGTTGCCTGGTGACACAATTACTGTGATTTTTGTGCAGGGTTTGTTTAGGTTAGACAATCAATGCAATCAATAAGTATCAGCTTGTGAAAAACTGATGGTTTAGACAACAAGGTGGTTGATGGTTGTTGATGAGACTTAAAATCAATCCACGGTTTAAGATATGGAGATCAGGGATACTGAGTTAGACTGACAAATCCCAGATATGTTTTTCGATTTTTGGCCAACAATAGAGCAAGAAACATGAATCAAAACTTTAAAGGATTCATGTATTTTAGAAACACAATATTTACTCGGTTACTGCACTAACAGATGGTAAAAAGACAGCATAAAACATTATTCTATAAGATGATGTGGTTTAAGAGGTATGTGGACAAACCTGTTCTAAAACAGGCCCCTGTATGCATCAAAGAATGTGCTTGCTCATATTTAAGCATCTCATACATAAAGAAAGCACGCCTTCCTTTAAGTCTAATCCTCCCAGGATTTCTTTTATTAGCCTATTCCCATTTTGATCTCTAAAAACCAGTCTTGAGGCAAACTTTCGAAAGCACAAAAATGCTTTCTAAGTATAATGTTTATGTAATTTGAGTGCATGTCTGTGGATTGCCAAAAAGGAACATTCCCTCAAGCATATGTAAATGTGGTGAGATAACATTTGCTTGCTCTTTCTTCGTGTTGATGGCAAAGCTTTATTCAGTGGGACAGACGCTAGCATGAGTTAGCAGCCCTAAAGCATTTGTATAATCTCTGAGGCAATCATAGTAGACCGGCAATTCAAATGAACGTCAACAGACAAGGACAGAATAAAAGTGCAAACATTGAGAAAATACTCCACATTTATTTGCTAATGTTTAAGTCATTTAGCAAACACTCTTTGTGGTGTTCCATGTATGTATCATTCCCTAATAAAGAACTTTTGGTCAAAAGATTAGGGGTAAAGAGAATGTTTATGAAATTAATTTCCCCGGCTCTAGGCCATGAGTTGTCTTCCAGACACACCAGATGATATATGAGTTTGGTGTAAAAACTGGGCCCAGATCTACAGTTATGGCAAAGTCCTTTCTGATACACTGTCACTCAAGGTCCTCCGGCCTATAAATTACATACTCAAAGCCATCTTCACTATAGCTTCTACTATACTTTATGTGAAAGTGGTCAAAATTCTGAAGTAATGATATGGGAGAACATAAATATAACAGTTTTTAGAGGATTACAGATTATAAAATATTTAAATTTACCCACGTACCATCTTGGTGGCTTGGGCCATTACAGCAGTAACCGGTGCTGCTTTCTTTCCGGATTGACACATAATTACAAAGGAATCCCTTTCATCTGAGTGGGTGAGGGGGATCTCCACAAGAGAAACATCAACCTTACTAAAACGTGGAATATGCCAGGAGGAGGAAATACAAAGGAGTAATGGAAAATGATACAGATGTGATAAAATGTACATGCCTTGTTGTTTACATCAAACAACTGTGGTGTGATATGACTTGAGAAGAGACTTTTGTCTTGCGATGAGTGAAGGGAGTATTAGAATGAACAGCCAAAGCATGTTAAGTCCAAGGGAAATGTCGGGCTTTAATGATAGACCATGGCTATGCAGGTTAATAGGGTCACCAACGGAAAAGGTCGATGTGAGATTATTGGGATACCTAATGCCTTCTTGCATACTTATTAGGTGTCAATATTTTCTATTTTCCACGCAAGCAAGATTCATGTTGACATTTTTGTTGCAACCTAGACCCATTTCACTGCTTTTTTCATCCATAGTTTTGTCATACCTTTTGGAGGCAAAAGTGTCAGTGTGATAAAATGTAATGTGATTGGAATTGAACTTTTACCTTTACATTGAATGTAAATTATTTGTTTTTATGTTCCCACCTTGCTTGTTGCTTGTTTCAGGTGGAGACGTAAGTGCTCGTGCTTGCTCTCACAATGCTAATTCTGAAAACGTCTGGTAGCCTTCTGTCCTTTAAGTTGTTGTGGTCTACCCTTTGACAGAATTGTAGTTTTTCTTCAAAAGAATAAGTGGAATTTAGTTCTAGATGTGACAATGAATTTGCCACAGCTAGATAGCAGTTAGCTATACTAGACGTTCTAAAGGGACTGGAGAGACCCACTGTATACTAGACGTTCTGAAGGGACTGGAGAGCCCCACTGTATACTAGACGTTCTGAAGGGACTGGAGAGCCCCACTGTATACTAGACGTTCTGAAGGGACTGGAGAGCCAGTGGGTAAAAGTATTTAATTGGTAGGAAGCATCATAACTGCGCCCCAAAAGCACAGATGCTTTGTGCTTTACATACAAATTTTTCAGATTATGTAAACATACCACGAATCAGCCAACTGCCAACATTTAAGGGGGAAAAGCAGTTTTATTATTGATGAATCAATATTTCCAAAACTCCAGGGTTGGCAGTGCCTACCCTGCCAACATCACTGTTAGAACGTTTGTTTCTAGGCTATAGTAATCAGGTCTGGATAAAGAAAATACACTACTCAAAAAACTCATTAGGAGAACACAATCATCACAGTATAACAACAAGTCAGTAAAACTTCAGGGATATCAATCTGTCCAGTCACGAAGCAAAGCAATTGTGAATCCATGTCACCAGTTTTGGTGCAAATGAAAGTGACAACAGGTGCACTGGAAAGGCAACAGCAAAACAACCCTAAAAAGGAATGGTTTTGCAGTTGGTGGCCACAGACAATTGTTCACTCTTTATCCTTCCTGACCAATTCTTCTCTAGTTTTGTGTTTTGCTCATGTTCTTGTCACTATTAATAGCGTGACATGGTGTTCAGGTGGCACAGGTAGTCCAGCTTCTCCAGGATGTCACATCCATACGTGCTGTCGAAAGAGGGTTTGCTGTGTCTTTCAGTACTGTCTCAAGAGCATGGAGGAGATAACAGGAGATGGCCATTACACGAGGAGAGCCGGACAGGAACATAGAAGGGCATCAACACAGCAACAGGACCAAATCTGCTCCTTTGTGCAAGGAGGAACAGGGAGAGCACTGCCAGAGCCCTAGAAAATGACTTCCGGGCTACTGGTGTGAATGTATCTGACCAAACTGTCCGAAACAGACTCAATGAAGGTGGCATGATGGCCGGACGCGCCCTAGTGGGTACAGTATGGCATCTTACGTAACTTCTCCTGGCCATCTGTTTATATTCATCTTAGAGCAAATCTGCCCTGATTTGCCACCATTGTTTCACAACCTTCTGAGATTCATCTTTCTGGCCATGGCTGTTAAATATTGGTGGCGCCCGCCCCGGAATTAGTGCAAAACAAAAAGTATAAATGCATTTGACTGTACTTAGCTTACATATTCATTGTACCATTCTAGATCATTTCATAATACAACTTATACTAAAATGTGAATTTTTATAATTCTTTACACACATATAATGAATATCCTGTTTTTTGATTACTTACATCATGCGATTTGGGTTTCTCTGTGTGTGTGAGTGAGAGAAACAACAGTCACCCTGTCCGTTGCACACAATCTGAACTTCTGTGTCTGTGTGTGAGAAACAAGTCACCCTGTCAGTGGCACACAGTCTGAACTTCTGTGTGTGTGTGTGAGAAACAACAGTCACCCTGTCCGTGGCACACAGTCTGAACTTCTGTGTGTGTGTGTGTGTGTGTGTGACAAACAACAGTCACCCTGTCCGTGGCACACAGTCTGAACTTCTGTGTGTGTGTGTGTGTGAGAAACAACAGTCACCCTGTCCGTGGCACACAGTCTGAACTTCTGTGTGTGTGTGTGTGAGAAACAACAGTCACCCTGTCCGTGGCACACAGTCTGAACTTCTGTGTGTGTGTGTGTGTGTGTGTGAGAAACAACAGTCACCCTGTCCGTGGCACACAGTCTGTGTGTGCGTCAAGGCCAGCCGGCGCCTGGCTCCACTGCTACAGTGTCCTGACAGTGTTATTAACTGTCTGCACTCCCGCCGAGCTCATTGTTCACCACCTCTCTGTCTGAACACTTAGAAGTGGAAGAATAACAGACTCACTGTTTCAAATAATACCAATATGAGCCCTAATATGAGGCTGAAGTGAAAACCCAGTGGAACTGTTAAGTCGACTATTCTTCAGAGTCATTTGAAAGAACTTGATTTTATGAATGACTCTTGCTTGAGTCTACTGCGGTATAGAGAAATGTATATAATTATATAGCCTACTTAACCAATGAACATATAGCCTACTAAACCAATGAATATATAGCCTACTAAACCAATGAATATATAGCCCACTAAACCAATGAATATGTTGAGAGCAGAAACGGCATGTTTTAATTGTGAGTGACAAACACTCTAATATGGCTAATATTTGTGTAGACAATGGGGCTCCAGCCCTCACTACTTGCTACTCCTGATCTATTTCAGAGGCCTGCTTTAAACAAATGAACTGTGCTCAGACACCTTATGTGGACCCTCAAAGCAGTGGAACGCTGTCCTGTTACGAACCGCTGCAATACATCAAGAAATAATGTAGTTATTTATAACAGTATAACAACAGTCCTTATTCCCTGCTCCAATGTCCACCAACATTAGAATAGGGCAGATGTTTTTTTTATAACAATAAATGAATAGTAAAATAATGACTACGCAAGCACTTTCAGATTTATTTTTGTACTGACAAGTGCTATATTATTATAATTAATAATTAGTGTAAACCCATTACCCCATATCACTAATCACTGTAGATTGATGTAAGGTTGTACAGGGTAGCTAGCTAGCTATGTAAACATATCGAATAATAGGGTCTGGCTGGCCAGTTCGGGGTTGAGCCAGCTAAATTATCTTCTTCAACTACAACCCACTTTCCCAAAAAGTTGGGATGCTGTCACGGCCACGGATAAGTCCGGTCCGGGTTTTCGTTTTTTCTTTGTTTTCACTCCAGACTTGGGCATGCCACTTCCCATATTATCACCAATCTACCCGATAGCACACACCTGCCACCTATCGGGTCCTCACTGCACTTCATTGCCAGTTTAAGGACGTTCTTAGTCGCGTTTGTGCCATGCACATGTGTAAGGTACGTGCCCTTTTTGGAGGTATTTTGCTAATATATTTCTACTGCTAGTCGCAGTTTCTGTTCGTCAATCCCGGCTTGTTTTTGGCTTTAGAGTGAGGATCATAATGGGTTATGTAGGAAGTATTTATTTAAAAAAAAGTTCTGAGATGTGAAAAGTTTAATGCTCAATATCTCAGAACTATGCTTTGTGCAGATATAAGGTCTCAATATGGTTATTTCACCTAGCGTTCTTAAATATACGTATGCTTTTACTGTTAATTGATTGACTGGAAAGCACACAATATTAAGCTAAATGGTTATTTCACCTAGCTTTCTTAAATATACGTATTGTAAATTGCTCTTGGTCTCCATTCACTGATGTTGGGTGTTTCTGATGGCTGTTTTTGATGTGATTGTGGAGGGACAAAACATTGTTTTATTCAAGGTCCTTTTGCTACTTTCTCAAAGTGGCCCCAGACAGACACTTTGTTGTCTAATAAAGACCTTGCCAGCCAGACC
Source organism: Novumbra hubbsi (assembly GCA_016801125.1). NCBI lineage: Eukaryota > Metazoa > Chordata > Actinopteri > Esociformes > Umbridae > Novumbra > Novumbra hubbsi. The sequence goes on from JACXGK010004538.1 coordinate 8,096, forward strand.
AACCGGTTTCCCTACTTTCAGATAAGCGCCACAGATCAAAAGAGAGACCGTGGCTGGTCTTTCAATCGGCAAACATCCATTCGCCACCTTTTCACACTTTCTTTCTGGCTTATTTCCAGCTTCTTAGCTAGTGTGTTTTGGGCTCTGACTCTGATAACTCTTTTTCAACCACATCTGGCAAGACCAAATGACATTTTTGGACCTTGCCTGCTACTTCCTAGTTAATTTGCATTCCTTCCACCATCTTCCCATCTCCACCACATCCTTCGTTTGGAAGTTAAGGGAGGGCAGGAAGGATAGTGTGGCCCGGAGAGATAATCTGGGCCTCTTGTTCATGTCGCCTTGGGTTACTCGCCAATAAGTTAAATGTTTCTGTCTTCTGGCAGACCTTTAGAAGTCGCTGTTACACAAGTTAACACAAACACATGCTCAATGCATGGAGTGCATTCAATCAGACATTGTATTACAGTAGGTTTTAAATCCTTTCTTTGACCAGAACGAATCAATGAAAGACATGTTTGGCACCAAACCAAACGTTGTTTCTCCAAACGTACTGAAAACTCTATGCCTGTTGTCACTAAGTGTTCTTCTCTTCTCCTTGTTGACTTACCTCATACAAATGGGCTCACTTTTTACCGTTTGAGAACTTCCTCTCAGTCAAACAAACGTGTATCGTTCATCTGTGTGAATACCTGATTTCAAAGAAACCCAAATTATCCAGTAAAGACTTTATTTTGAGACTCCCAATTTACACCTACAGTGGGGAGAACAAGTATTAGATACACTGACGATTTTGCAGGTCTCCTACTTACAAAGCATGTAGAGGTCTGTAATTTTTATCATAGGTACACTTCAACTGGGAGAGACGGAATCTAAAAAATAAATCCAGAAAATCACATTGTATGATTTTTAAGTAATCAATTTGCATTTTATTGCATGACATAAGTATTTGATACATCACAAAAGCAGAACTTAATATTTGGTACAGAAACCTTTGTTTGCAATTACAGAGATCATACATTTCCTTACGCAGGGATTTTGGCCCACTCCTCCATACAGACATTCTCCAGATCCTTCAGGTTTTGGGGCTGTCGCTGGGCAATAGGGACTTTCAGCTCCCTCCAGAAATTTTATTTTGGGTTCAGGTCTGGAGACTGGCTAGGCCACTCCAGGACCTTGAAATGCTTCTTACGGAGCCACTCCTTAGTTGCCCTGGCTGTGTGTTTTGGGTCATTGTCATGCTAAAAGACCCAGTCACTGAAGGAAGGAGGTTGTTGGCCAAGATCTCGCGATACCTGGCCCCGTCCTTCCCACCCTCAATGCGGTGCAGTCGTCTTGTCCCCTTTGCAGAAAAGCATCCCCAAATAATGATGTTTCCACCTCCATGCTTCACGGTTGGGATGGTGTATCCTTCTTCTGCCTCCAAACATGGCGAGTGGAGTTTAGACCAAAAAGCTCTATTTTTGTCTCATCAGACCACATGACCTTCTCCCATTCCTCCTCTGGATAATCCAGATGGTCATTGGCAAACTTCAGACGGCCTGGACATGCGCTGGCTTGAGCAGGGGGACCTTGCGTGCGCTGCAGGACTTTAATGCATAACGGCGTAGTGAGTTACTAATGGTTTTCATTGAGACTGTGGTCTCAATGTCATGCAATAAAATGCAAATTAATTACTCAAATCATACAATGTGATTTTCTGGATTTTTGTTTTAGATTCTGTCTCTCACAGTTGAAGTGTACCTATGATAGAAAATACAGACCTGTACATGCTTTGTAAGTAGGAAAACCTGCAAAATCGGCAGGGTATCAAGTACTTGTTCTCCCCACAATGTATATTCTATAGATCGTACAACTATCAATGCATTTTACAAAAAACTATTTGTTATTAAGCAGCTTTTGGCTAAGGTTAGGGTTTGGTTTAGAGTAAGTTTTAAAGTAAGAGTTAAGTTTAATGTAAGTGATAATGATAGTCTGTACACAATCCGTAGAGCATCTACAGAAACGCGTCTGGGACTTTCACTTAGTGTTACATTGATATGAATAAAAAATTCAGGGAAAGCAATAAATTAGATTGAATCATATATAATACAGTATGCCGTACATACTTTGTGTAAAACAGTATGAACAAGGAGTTGCGTAAAGACAGAAAGAACAGGATATTAAGGATCCTGTTGCTTATGGATCTTTCTTCTTCCGTTACCTCATTAAAGTAACTCGCAAAGACAAAAGACTGTCTTGCTGTTAATTGAAGAGGTGGCTGTTTTGAGCAGCACCAGTATGAGTCATATTCGTGACAAAGGGATATGTGAAGGAGTGTTTATTGCCTGGCTCATTCAGCTATGCTCATGGGGCTGAAGATGGCAAAATGGGCAAAGGCAACATTCCAATTCCCTGTGGCTTATATGTAGCAGTACCTCTGAATACCTAATTGGGTAAATGAATGCAAGGAAGGCATTAATGATTAATTATCAAATGGCAGTGTGGTTGTATGTGCTCTCCTGATAGGAAAACTGCTATCTGTATACATACTGTAATTTGGTAATTGAGAAAAATAACGGAATTCCTTTCCCAAGCTGTTTTAATGTTACCTTGTCTCTTTTGTCTTGTTTGACATTGTCGTTGCAGGAATTTTAGTTTTCTCTCCCATATCATAATTTGCAGTCCATTATCTAATGCCGTCCTTTAAGGGAAAGCAGATTCATTACCTACATTTTTCTATCAAAAATGTTGACAAAGGAATAATACCTATTTTCGTCTATGAATGTACATACATGTACAAACACAAGTTTTCCAAGCTGAAAGGAAAGCCTGTCACTGTCAAGACATGACATTTTATTGATTATTCTGTTGTTATGTCTCTTGTATAAATGGGAGCCTGGGCAGATGGCGGTACTAAGAATGTTAGTCCCCTGTTCTCAACTGGGGACTAAGAATCATCCTGAGGACATGAGTGATGCTTCCTTTTCACCATGTATAACTCTCAAATGCTTGACTGAGAAAATGCCCCAGCAATTGGTTTAGATTTGTCTACTTAAGGGAAAGTGCATTAAAACAAAGCACAATAATTTAAGTGCATTCTTGAACGATTATGGATATGGTTTTATACCTATGACCAATAGAGCATTTCAATAGTCAACCTTTCTGAGATTGAAATATACGTTCTTGAAGGGATTGGTTGTTTGGTCTTTTAATGTGTCCCACTGTCAGATTGCATATAAAGCAGAACACAGGCACAGAGATGGAAGTTTATATAATCTATAGATTCTGCTTAGAAGACGTAAACAGGGACGTCACAAAAAAAACTGCAAACAACGAATGAAAAGATACAATAGGACAGGAGGAACATAAACCGGGACATAACAAGGGGGCAAATAGGATACAGGTAAAAAGACTAAACTAAACACAGGCGAAACCAATAAAAACAGGGGATCCAAACAGTACATATAACTAAAAACTATAAAGAAAATACATAGAATGTAACAGCTGGCACAGCAGAGGCTGTTACAGAGGCTGTTTACTGGATGAAGAATTCAGTATGACCAAATGTCCAACTTTGGATGATGCTAATTGAATATATGTAAATTATTATACTGATAATTACTCACAAGGAAGTCTAAGCAACTAGACTTGTCATCCCGGAGTTCTAGGTCACTTAGAAATGTCTTCCATGTTTTCATTTTTCCATGAAAACATACATGAAATTAGTTTGAATAGGGTTTATAGCAAAATAAATAGAAAATACAATGTTAGAAACAATTTATTTCAATTTAAATGATAGATGTGTCCTTCAGACTTTGCTGAAGGACACATCCGTCCTCAATTTGCAGTAATTAGCCTTGCAGACATTTGCCATTCTAGTTGTCAGTTTGTTGAGGTAAAGAGATTTCATCCCATGCTTCCTGAAACACCTCCCACATGTTGCATTGGCTTGATAGGCACTTCCGTACTATACTGTCATGGTGCTCTCACAAAAGCTCAATAGGATTAAGATCTGGTTACCATGCTGGCCACTGCATTATAGACAGAATACCAGCACACTGCTTCTTCCCTAAATAGTTTGTGCATAGAGCTGTGCTTTGGGTCATTGTCTTGCTGTAGGAGAAGATTAGGTCCAAGTGCTGTTCAAAGGGAATGGCATTGCAAAATGGAGTGATTGCCTTCCTTCTTCAGGATCCCTTTTACCCAGTACAAATCACCCACTTCACCACTAAAACCAAAGCAACCCTAGACAATCAAATTGTCTCCACCATACTAGACAGGTGGCATCAAACACTCCTCCGGCATCTTTTCATTTGGTCTGCATCTCACAAATGTTCTTCTTTGTGTTCGGAACACCTCAAACTTAAATCATCTGTTCATAACACTCCTCCAGCACTTTTTCCAATCTTCTTCTGTCCAGTATCTGTTCTTTTGCCCGTCTTAATATTTTCTACTTAGTGGCCTCTCTGAGATATGGCTTTTTCTTTGCAACTCTGCAAAGGCCCAACCTAACAGCCAGTCATTAAAGAACAATAGGGGATATGTTAATAGCAAACATAATTGAACCGATTTATGTTTAAACTAAACGTAATTATGGTTTACAACATAGTTTTATGTGAATGTGAATTCCTGAGAGGTATAGTTGCAACAAAAATTAATTAAGAGCACAAAGCATCCCTTAAGCTAATACATAAAGAATATGAGAAATATGTTGGGTATTTCCAAAAAACATGGTGTTAATTGGCCAACAATGTTGTGTTGGAATGTTTTGGCTGCCATTGATTCATTTGTTTGTCTCTGATTGTTACTGATGGCCAGAGCTGTGGAGCTGCTGTAGAATGGAAGTGTTTCTAAGTGCCAGAAGATAATAAGTCTAAGTGGGATTTCAGTTTCTCAACACAACACTAATCAGACCGAACACATTCCTCTCTGGATACATCTGACTCTCAGGAAGAGAAGGTGGTTGCTGAGTAAAACAAATATTTTACAATTTTTAGAGGAATTAAAGGTGACAACATAATTATGTAATTTTAATTAAGAACTCATATCCATAATATTTTCTGTTTGTCATCAATGTCCAGTTAAGACTTCTTGTCAGGGTTCTGCCCTGACCCTGTCCAACTCGGGCCCTAGCACACCCTCTGGCGGCCATGAGGTGCAACTACAGTCATTAAGCACCTCAGTCACCAACCACACACACCTGTTTCCCATCGCCCTCATCAGTACCGCTACATAAGCACTCCAGTTCCACCAGCTCACTGCCAGTACAAACTATGTGTAACGTTTTCCCACTACGTTTTGGCTCCTGCATGACGCAGTCTACTTATTCTACGTTTCGTCTACCACGCCTGATTACAGCTCGTCTCATCTGAGCGTTACTACCTGCTCGTTATATTCGAGCCCTCCGCGACCTCCGCTTCTTTCTCTCCAAACTCACCGCCACGCTCGGATATCCGAGCCCCCCTCAACATTCATCTCACTCAGCCATCCCAGTCCTACAGACTCATCCGTCTCTCTCCCGGTTCGTGCACTTGGGTCCCTTCCTCACATCCGCGAGTCCGGCCCTTACACTTCTGACGTTGTCTCTGGTTCAGGAGTGGCTTGACACTAGGTATGCGCCAATTGTAGCCCATTTCCTGGACATGTTTGTGCATGGTGGCTCTTGATGCACCAACTTAAGCCTCAGTCTACTCTTTGTGAAGCTCCCCCAAGTTCTTGAATCGGCTTTGCTTGACAAGGCTGTGGTCATCCCTGTTGCTTTTGCAGCTGTTCCTAACACTTTTCCCTTCCATTTAACATTCCATGAATATGCTTTGATACACCACTCTGTAAATATCCAGAGATAATGGATTTTAGATTTTCATGAGCTGTGAGCTGTAAGCCATAATCATCACTTCATTTTTCACTTCTTGTGTAATGTATCTAGAATATATGAAGGTGTCACTTTTTGTTTTGAATGACAGGCAAAAATACGTTTCCACGATTATTAAACCTTTTTTTAGATACACCTGTACTGCCCTCATAGATTGCAAGACGTACCCTGGTGCTAATAAATGGAAACATTTTAGATGTTAACCAATATGGGTTTCCCATGTTTAAAATTGTTTGTTTGTTGCTGGTTGTTATTACCAACGATATTGTCTATTTCTTGGGATTTTGAAGTTGTAGTTTTTGGAGAGTAGAACAGTAGAAGCCTGTTATCTGATTCTGTCTTTACGTTATCATCATTATGTTATTAGTTTAGTGAGATTTGAGCTGTAAACTTTGCATTGTTAATATTGTTTTTTAACAATGGAACTATACTGCATTTATTACATTAAAGTTGTGAAGCCAAACAAACTTTGTATAGCTTTGTTCATCATGCTATTGTACATGAAGGCACATACAATCTAATGGGCTAAACTGACTTTGGAAGGTACCTAAATAAGATAATAGTCTGGCTAACAGCTTGCTTCCTGACCTGCACCATATCTCATGGCAAGGCTAGATTAGTTTCTTGCTAGATACAATAGTACCCCTCCAGTTTGGATGAAGTCCATCACTCTTCAACAGGTTAGATTTGGCTCTTCAATTTATTTGGGCTGATAGAAAGGGTCTCGTGAGAGGCTCTGATTAGAACTTGTCTTCTAGGGGGCAAACCTAGTTGAAAGTGAAAAATGTTTTGGGTTAAAGGATCCCCAGATGCAGGGGGTAGAATGAGCAGAAGATTCACAATAAACAGTTCAATTCAGAAAATGTGTCTCTGACTAAAATAGTATACACATAAAAGTTTTTTTCTGTCTCAAAAAGATGCAATAGTGGTACCCTAATCCCCCCTTCCCTGCAGTCCACCAGACACCCCTCTGTGATACAGACTGAGATATGGCTTTTTATTTGCTACTCTGATTTGAAGGCCAGCATCCGGAGTCACCTCTTCAATGTGAAGTGTCTGTTTCTTAAACTAGACGCACTAATGTATTCGTCCTCTCTCTCAGTTGTGCACCAGGTCCTCCCACTCCTCTTTCTATTCTGGTTAGAGACAGTTTTCGCTGTTCTCAAAAGGGAGTAGTACATAGTGTTGTATGAGGTGTTCCGTTTTTTGGGGGCAATTTCGCACATGGAACACCCTTAATTTCTCAGAAAATGAAAAGACTGGTGAGTTTCAGAATAAAGTTTGTCTGGCGTTTGTCCTGCACCAGGAGGAACCCAGGGCCCACTGCACCAGCGTAAGTTCTGACAATGGGTCTGAGGATTTCATCCCGGTACCCAACAGCAGTTAGGGTATCGTTGGCTACCACGTGGAGGTCTGTGCGACCCTCCAAGAGTGCCTCCCTAGACCATCACTGACTACTGCCAAAACCATGCTGGATGATGTTGCAGGCAGCATAACATTCCCCATTGAGTGTTCAGACTCTTTCACATCTGTCACATGTGCTCATGGTGAACCTGCTTTTATCTGAAGAGAATGGGGCAACAATGGAGAGACTGCCTATTCTGGGGTTCACAGAGAATGATTGGCATTCCCAGAGAACCCCAGAATAGGCAGGTTTGCTGCACATGGTGATGGGCTGTTCAATACTTACGCTTGATACTGTTCTGATCTGTTCAACACTCACTGCATCGACACAATGTTGCAAGACATGTTTCTAAACACTTCTGGTCACGTGAAGCTAGGTGCCAAAACACAGGCGCTGCCTCAGGTGTTACAATCAAAGTGGCAAAACCAAAAACTTTTAATGAATGGTGTGTTTGCTGCAAGAGAGTTGTGATATTATTGAGAGAGATAGATATACTTATGGTGAGATTGTGAGGGTTCCTCAAATCAGAGTGTGCCAAGATGATAAGGACACAAGCTCTGTCAACAATAGCTCCTTCAACACCAGCTCTGCAAACACCAACACCAGCTCCCACACTTGTCATCAGGCACAAAATCAACCAACATCGCAGGTTCATTGTCATATGTTTTGTAAAGAACGCTGTATGTAATTAACTTGTATTGTCAGGGACACTCAATGGCTCCTATTGAGGATGACAACCTGTGGTCACTCCTGGACCACAGAATAAATGACACTTTCCATGTAAACAAAGCCAATGCTACCATTGAGGTCCAACAATACTTAATACTTAACAAATGTCTACCTAACCAGAGTAGAGGACCCATTACTGTACTGGGCCAGAAAGGCAGGGCTCTTCTAACCGGTATAAAATGGCCATGGTGTTACTAGCCATCCCTGCAACGTCTGTGCCCTGTCTTTGGCCACGTGGTGAAAAGGAAAAGGAATCACCTGAACCCTGGCACTATTGAAACATTTATTAATAATTGATTTATATTTCTAAATAAAATCTGTGAACAAATAAAACACTTTGGGCTGGTTTCACAGACATGGAAAAAGCCTGGTTAGTTCCGTTTTACCTTGCCTTTTGTAGTTTTTGTTGTTTTGTTTTTTTAGAAGAGAACAATAAAAAGGATGTTGACTTCAATTCGCTCTTGTAAGGCTCCTTCCCTACAGGACCTGTTCCTAATACCGTTCCTGTTGCTGGGTTGATGCACTTCTACGGCCTTGTTCAGCAAAACCTGAGAATATTCAGTCAGGAAAGATTAGGAGAGAGCAATTGTCAATGGCCACCACCACCAAAACCGGTGACATTGATTCACAATTGCTATTACTCAAAATTGTTTTTCTGAGCAGTGTAGTTATTGTCTCAGAATGTGCCCAATTCTGTGTGCATCTGTTGTTTTCCAGGAAAGGCTACTTTCCTGATTGGGTGACCTAAAGCGCATCAATTGCAGTCAACTTGGTTGTATGCATGATTGTTTGCGTGTCAATAGCTCTCCTAAAACACTTTTTTAGATGACATTGATATGAATAGAATCCGGTGAAGGTAGGGAGCAAGGTACATACATTGGCTTGTTTGTTCCGTAAAAAAATTGACGTTATTGTCAATTGAAATATTACGTACATAAACATGTACAAAGATTTAAAACTGGTAAGAATACACATGAAGAAAACACAATTTACTGTCAAATGTTCACTCAACAACAATTTATAATATGTGGGGTTGAGGCTCCTCTGGTACAAGACAATCCTGTGCCTTTGTATGAATCTCCATCTAATTTTCACTGTAAGATAGATAGAAAGTTTCTGCTTTATAAACAAACTGTCGACAATGTCTGGCCTTTTGGGAGGACAACAAATCCCAACCAACAATAGTGTGTAAATTACATTGGAGTGTGCAAAAACTTGTGACATGTAATAAAAGCATAACACTACGTGGTGGACTGAATCTAGACCTGTAAAGACAGAGGCTGAAGTGTGCATATATAGTTTTTACAACCAAACCAAATCAAACTGTGTTAACCACTTCAGGAATTCAAATGTGAATTCTAGAAATATATATTTTCTCAGCAATAATCTGTAAGGCAGGGATGGCAAATCCATTTGTTTTAGTGCATGTTAACATGAAAACACATTGAGACATAATGACTAGATTGCAAAGCCCATCAGGGACCACAATATTGGGCCTCATGGCTAATAGAGAAAAGGAGGCATAGCCATTGTAGAGAATCTTTATATCCAAAGGGTGAATAACAACAGAAATGTTTTGAAACATCTCAAACACTTGCGTAAAATGTGACCGGTTGTAGAACCTGAGGGTGTACTTGGCACTAGTTATGTAATGGGAAGTGAGAAAATGAACAATTGGAACAATAACCAGGCAACCACTGGTGATGTTTCCCCCGGGCACCTGGTACAGCCCCTAAACCATTCTCTTCCCCTGTCTCTATAGCAACCATCGGTTTTTACAGGCCCCTAAACCCTTCATTTAATGTGTCTGCCACAAGCTGTACCTGGTTATTTCCACTATTTTTTTGTAGCTAAATAAATTGCTATTTTATTGGCACAATAAACAGAAGATTTATAAAGAAGTAACAACTACATTTTGCACAAGTTGGGAAACTATTCAAATACACTGTTTGTTTTGTGAATGAAATGATCATCATCATCTAAAGCAATGAGCTGGCCTTCATTATTCGATTATCTATGTAAACCAAGTTATACTAATCTGTGTTGAATCACGACCACAGAAGTCCTAAATAGCCTCTCATTGCATTTGTAGTTCAAATGCCTGGAAAGGATGCATTTTGGACACAAGCCATGTCACATTTGCACAGGATCTTATGAAACAGATCTACATTGAATGGTCATTGTGGTTTATTAGACTTCAGTAGCCTTGTCTTTCTTTTTATAAGATTGCAGTTAAATTATCATATTCAAAAGGGTTCTGCCAGTTATGGCTTTGCTCCTATAATTCTGACAATGGTTCGTAGTGTAGTGTATAGTATGTATCCCAATGGTTCGTAGTGGAGTGTATAGTATGTATCCCAATGGTTCGTAGTGGAGTGTATAGTATGTATCCCAATGGTTCATAGAGGAGTGTATAGTATGTATCCCAATGGTTCATATAGGAGTGTATAGTATGTATCCCAATGGTTCATAGTGGAGTGTATAGTATGTATCCCAATGGTTCATATAGGAGTGTATAGTATGTATCCCAATGGTTCATATAGGAGTGTATAGTATGTATCCCAATGGTTCGTAGTGGAGTGTATAGTATGTATCCCAATGGTTCGTAGTGGAGTGTATAGTATGTATCCCAATGGTTCGTAGTGGAGTGTATAGTATGTATCCCAATGGTTCATATATGAGTGTATAGTATGTATCCCAATGGTTCGTAGTGGAGTGTATAGTATGTATCCCAATGGTTCATATAGGAGTGTATAGTATGTATCCCAATGGTTCATATAGGAGTGTATAGTATGTATCTCAATGGTTCGTAGTGGAGTGTATAGTATGTATCCCAATGGTTCATATAGGAGTGTATAGTATGTATCCCAATGGTTCGTAGTGGAGTGTATAGTATGTATCCCAATGGTTCGTAGTGGAGTGTATAGTATGTATCCCAATGGTTCGTAATGGATTGTATATAGTATGTATCCCAATGGAGGTTTCTGTGTTTTAATGGGGATGTTGCAGTTTAAAATCCCCTCTGTGTGTGTATGGAATCTGCTTCTGTCTCCCTCTTTTCTTCTCGATGTGGGAGACCGCTGTTAAAGAAGAAGATGTAATGATGTGCAATAATTCTGCCCTGTTCATTTTACATCCACTCTGTGAGCCCTGATAAAGCCATCCTGGGGACAGATGTCCAATAAAGACCCACCCCCTCAACAGGCTCAACAAATGAGATCCGGCGAGACCCAACATGAAATAAACAAGAGCTGCCTGACAACATACTAACTAAGCAGTTATAGCTGTGGCTCAATTATTTGGTTGAGGTTGTTCTAGATGGAACTGCATGTGCATACTTGTCACCTCCATATGGTGATTTCTACAAGGTAGATTGATGATTGCAACTAATATATTAGAGAATAGAACTTTTAATTTGAGGATTTGTACCCCCTAACCATAACAAAAATGTTTTACGTTACAGCCTTATTAAAAAAAAAAAGCCTTGAGTCTTCTATGACCCTGCAAGCTCGGTACACCTACGCTTGGGAAGTCATGTTGGATGGGTTATGGTCTGTCGCAGTTTAGACATTTTCGTGTCGCTCCTGTGATTTAAATCAGGTTCTGGGCTCTGACAGGGTCCTTCAAGGCATTCACAGACGTGTCCAGAAGCCACTCCTGCATGGTCTTTGCTGTATGATTGGGGTTTGCTGGAAGGTCCTCAACACACTGGGGCAGTTTTTCCATCAAGGATTCGTCTGTATTTTGCTCCATTGATCTTGAGTAGTCTTCCTGTCCCTGCCTATGAAGAACCTCCACACAGCATGATGCTCCCATCACCGTGCTCCAACGTAGGGTTGGTATTGGCCAGGTGATGAGAAGTGACTAAATTCAGATGAATTTTAATTCATTGCAAAGTCACGCTTTCCCTTGATCCCAAAAAAATAAATTTCCACTGTATTTCAGCCCTGCCTCAAAAGGACCAGCTGACATCATGTCATTGATCCTATCGTTAACACAGATAAGAGTGTTGACTAGGACCAGGCTGGAGATCACTCTCATGCTGATTGAGTTAAACTAACCGACTGGAAGCTTTAAAGGGAGAGAGGGACTTGAAATCATTGTTCTTTCTCTGTTAACCTTGATTGATTGATAATACTGCCAAGAATATTTTAATTGCAAAATTAGGTAATTCCTTTGAATTACGACACCATGACTCCATGTTTTAGACAAAGACTTCAGCCCAAGGACTCGAATAGAATCTGGGAGATCATTGTCAGTGATTGGAGCCTGGGCACAGTGGACTTGGTACTCAAATCAGACTCCCAGTTTAATGTCCTCTCTATAGAGAGGACATTGGCACAGTGAACATTTTCATCAGTGTTTTTTATAACTAAATCTAAGATTTCAGTGGGCATAACATAGGAAAATGAATGCCAAAGCCAAATAGAAACTGTCAAGTAAAATAGTGTTGTGTAATGCTGTCGAGTTCTACCATGTTTTTGTAAGGAAAAGACTACCCTGTATTTTTATAAGTAAATTAACAATGTTTTTTGTTTAACTTTTGGCAAATAGTCAAGTCTGCAGAAGGTTGTTCACTCTGTAACATATTCTACTTTTCGGAAGAGAAAGCATAATTTAAATCAATTGTTCTATTGATGCGAAAAGTGACAGAATGTTCCCCAGGTCCATATACAACACATGCTTACACATTCTCTCTTTGTGGGGTTGATATGACAATCTGATGCTTTAGATTCATGCATCCGGTGGGCTATCCTGCTCCCTGTTTATGTGTGCCACAATACTGCAATGGCATTGCAACAGGTTTTAAATTGGGTGAGACTGAGAACAAAATGGATTCCCTCATGAGCCAGGCTTGAGGCTTAGACAGGCCCTTGGTTGGGCTGTACAACATTGCATAGTCCTTACATATCTGGATTCAATATGTATAAGTTATTGGCAAAGATTATTTCACCTTGCAGAGGCTGTCTTAAAATGAGGTTTAAATACACTTAATAAAAACCTGGATTTCTGTATTCTCGTGGATGTTGTCATTTATAGAAAACAAGACTCCTGCCAACGAGGTGGAGTGCTAGAGAGGATGAGGACATGCAGCGCCACCTGGAGCAGCCGGCACACAATACTAGTGGCCAGCTAGCTAACAGAACAGTTAAACAAGGTGGATAACGCGATGTTTGGTGGATACTGGGTTATATTCTATCATGAAACGCAACATGTTAAATCAACTTACTCGCACATCCATTCAAAATCCAAATAAGGTCTTGCAATGGTGTGTGCGGTCCGGAAAAGTCATTTTCTTAGCAGTAGTGTTTGACAGTTTTCTGAGGGCCTTTACTGAGGGGGTAGCCTGGGGAGGGCAGAGACTGTGCCCTGGGGACAGGTGTCCAATCACAGTGACACTGTGAGCACTTGTGAAATAATATATTCTCCAGTTTCATGGTTGTAGTGCCAACAATGGGTAAAATGCCATTGCACCTTTCCCTCAGCAATGTTCTTGGAACAACTTCATCGTATCGCCATTTGTCACATAAGTTGTTCATTATTTTTGGTGGATGAGATGACGAGGGGACGCTTAGCCATGGTAGGAGTGTTCTCCTCGGCCTGAACGGTTTTATCTGTCTTTGTTGGGGCTCCACTTGGTGGCTGGGTTAGCTGAAAATGTAAAAAAGTAGGCTTACTTCAGTTTTTAGCTGCTGTCTCACAAACAAAGGCTGTTTGATGACAGATTAACTAGCTATCATGACACCTGATTCACCTCTACAAATCTTAACGTTTGGATACAACTACTATTTTAAGGGGGAAGGAAAATGACAGCGGCATGCAAAACTAAAATTACGTATTTTTTAGCCATCACAACTAACTTTGTGAGACCCCTGAAATCCCACAAAGACCGGTAAGAATGAAATTACTGCCGTGTTGTGCATAGTTAGCAAGGCTAAGTGAGGTAATGTCAGAATACTGTTGAAATAACGTTAGCAAAATGGGGACATGGGAAACTAAATTCTTCTTTATGTATCGTGCATCCAACGCCACCAAGTAGTGCCACTGTCCAGGATCTCAATGATGCCGTGATTTTTACAAGATTTCAGTCTATGCACTACTACAATTTTTCATAGGATTATCGTGGGAGGGCCGATGCTATGATGAAAGTATTCCCAGCGAATGCGAATACTTTCTGGGTGCACTGTACTCTCTCCACATGCTAAATCGGAACTCTACTTTTGAACAGGTTTAATTTTTCAACACAAGATCTAGTCCCAAGGTCTCAAATTATTAAAAACAGTACCTCTAGCAGGAGTTATGTTTGTAAATCATTTTGATCACGTCTTGATGACTTAAAAAAACTAACTATATGTTTTGTTCTGCTATACTTGCTACCTAGATGGCTATCAATTTTATGAAGTTAATTGTGAATCTGTGTGACATGTTTTGGGAGCATGACTCCATTAATTATTGCAGCCTGCAGACATTTCACCACCATGGATTCTTAAGTTGAAATATGTGGAAAAATGTATTTCTTTTTAAAATTAATCTTATGAGCGCAGGCATCATGGAAAAACACATGATTAGCCTATATGAAAATGTTTAGCCATTTAGGCAACAAAATGTACTTTTTAAATACATTTTCTTCAAATTGATTTTAATTTTATAATACATTTATTATGACCATTACATTTACTTACACATTGTTAACTTTGTCTAAAATATTTTCATAAAAAAAAACTATATTTTGCAAAGTCTTGTTTGAGTACATTATTATATTATTATAATTCATTTTACTATATTGGGAAATGCATGCTGATTGGCTGTAGACACATACCCATCAGCAGAACCATAACCTAAACCCATAAGCCTAAATTCCATCACTATTGATATACCTAGTAAATGTGTCCTCATTTAGGGGGTATCTACATAACCTATTTATTTGTATTTGGTATGGCTTGTGGACGAGGGTGTACTGGTCAACAGGCAGGTTAACATACTTATAAGCTGGTCACTAACTAAACAATCTTCCTCTGTTCACTGAAATACATTATTAAGAAAGGCCATTTATTTAAAAAAAAACTGTTAGAACCAGCACAAAGGTTCCCAAAAACCTACTTGAAGTTGGTGAGTAGCCAAACCAGTATGATATGACTAGCCCGACCTGACTCTCACCACTCAATGGCAAGAATACGGGCTGTTCACCCAGGGCAGATGTGTGCATGCTATGAAGAGACATATGTCTGTGTAGGGTAGATCTAAATGCACATTGGCTCTCTATGTGGAAATTGTGGCGGCATTGCCCTCTAGTGGGCACATTCCCATTTCTACTTCAAAGGGATGATGACAGCGCTAAGGTATAAGTTCTGCCACTCACATCGAAACAAGCACATACATTCTGCCTTTGTGGGCAGGGCTGCCTTGAAAAAGGCTAATACAAAATAACCCTAACCTGGGTAGTTGCCATGGAAAAAGGAAATGAGAGAAGAGGAACTAAACACAATTGAATTTGCGTGAGAAGTAACAAACTGGGTGATCAACACCCTCGTGCTCCTGCAACAATTCAGGAAACTGTGTGATAGTGTCCACCTTAGCAGCCACTGGGCGAACTTGACCGCGCCCCACCTCCTTACCTAAATAGATAACCATGGCTTTTCCAAACTCGTTCGGCTAAGTTAAGGGTCAAAGAAAGCCATAGGTGGTCAGGCCAGGTAGACGAGTGAACAACCAGGTCATCAAAATATGCGGTACAATCAGGAACATCAGCCAAGACAAGATTAATAAACCGTTGAAACGTTGCTGGGGCGTTCCTCATTCCAAAAGCCATCACAGCGTATTGGCAGAAATTGTCAGGGGTTACAAAAGCAGACACACCCTAACCCTAACCCACTTCAAGTCAAGCTTTGTAACATATTCAGCTAATCCAATGGTGTCTACACAATCGTCCAAGCGAGGTAAAGGAAAGGAGTCAGGGATGGTCACGTTATTGACTTTCCCTTAGTCAGTGCAAAATCTTTGAGTCCCGTCAACCTTTGGAATCAGTAGACGGGGAACACCAAGGACTGCTACTGGGGACTGCCATCATATTCTCAAATAAATGAGTTACCTTTTTTGCAAAACCAAAGGTAGCAGTAGTAGTAGTATTCATTAGCGCCTTCACTACTGCCTTACTTGTGATTTTACGCATAGGAATTGCCTCTGGATACCTAGTAGCAGTGCACATTATCGTTATTATGAACTGATTACCTGATTTAGTCCATGGCAATGGACCAACATAATAAGCCCAGGGACTATTGTCACTAGCTCATGACCAGCCCAGGGACTATCATGAGCTAGTGACAACACAGTCTTTTGAAACGTAGCAGGAACTACAATCTAGAAAATGTAACACCAATCGTTTTCTATTTCAGCCAGAGGAGTCCAACTTCTGATCAAAAGACCATATCATCAAGGAAATATGACACGCCTGTTATGTTTGCATCCCTTACCCTTGAAACAACTGAAAAACATTTTGCAAAGCCCACATCCTCTTGCCGGGCAGCTATTAGCTTCTCCCGAGTAACAGGTAACCACAGACGTTCCCCAGAGGAAGCCATGGTCTGGCCTTTCTTACCATCTTCATGATCATACCTCACCGGCAAGACAGTGGACACGCGACATCTTCCCCATTTAACATAGGCGCCAGCACAGAGTCAGCTAAGACAGTGGTAGAACACAGGACATCTTCCCCATTTAACATAGGCGTCAGCACAGTCAGCTAAGACAGTGGTAGAACACGGGACATCTTCCCCATTTAACATAGGCGTCAGCACAGAGTCAGCTAAGACAGTGGTAGAACACGGGACATCTTCCCCATTTAACATAGGCGTCAGCACAGAGTCAGCTAAGACAGTGGTAGAACATAGGACATCTTCCCCATTTAACATAGGCGTCAGCGAAGTCTACCATGGTATCTAATCGATGCGATTGAGCCCGCTTAATGGCGCACGCTGGAAATGCATCTGGAAACGTAGCATCCAAAACATCTCCATTAGACTGAGGGTCTGGCTGGTCTAGTACCTCTAATACAGACACGATGTTGCCCCCTGCTAGATCATTACCCATGATTAGAGAAGCTCCATTTACAGGAAGTTCAGACTGCACACAAACTCAGAAAACATCCACTCACTAGTCCCGAAACCAAATGGACAGTATGTAACGGAACAGGCATACAACCCATTTCGACCCCCCCTTAATAATACACTTAAGCAACAATAAGACTCCTCCGACCAGGGCAGAACACTTGAGAGGATTACAGACTGAGCCGCGCCAGTATCTCTCAATATCAAAATGGGCTTCTGTTCTCTTTAATCACCTGTCAATGAAACCCAGCCTTTAAAGATGAACGGGTTATATGTTGGATCAGGACGACTATGCCACAACCCGGGACAGTCCGTTACCGAGCCCTTAGCAGTTCTCTTAATCAAGCTGACACTTGTGTGGTTTTGGGGTTGAAGGGGGCGACTTGCATTTTAAAGTAATGCAGGCTGATATGACATGTCCCACTTCATGACAGGTAAAACACGCATGCTCCTCCTTTGAAGTTGGACGCTTATTTCCCGAGTGTGGGTGGGGATTATAGACCGGAGAGGACACGACTGGTCTATTCTCGTTGCGGTGTGTGGGGGAACACTGTTTTATGTGTTAACACAAACTCGTCTGCAAGCACCGCTGCTTCAGACAACTTTAACACTTTCTGTTCATTAAGGTACACAGCCAACCGCTCTGGGAAGCTGTTTTTAAATCTCTCTAACAACATTAACTCACAGAGGCTTTCAAAGTCGTTAACCTTACCCGCTGAGCACCAGTTTTTATAGAGGATTTGGGGTGCTTTCTAAACTTTTGTCTACATGCCTCTGGCACCAGCTCATATACAAGGAGTACAGTAGCCTTAACAATTTCATAATTAAGACTATCAGCGAGGGAGGGAGTACCCATCACCTCCTGTGCTTTTCCAGACATTTTACACTAAGTAGCAGGGACCACACATCCTTAGGCCAACTCAAAGCTACTGCTACGCCTTCAAGCGCACCAAAGTAAGGGTCCACCTCAGATGCCGGCTAATATCAAAGGTAGGGGCCATTCCTGGGGTGGAAGACCCACTAGTAGGCCCGGCAGGGACAGCAGCCCGTCTAGCCTCCGCCACTCATTCCATTTTGCGCAGTTCAAAATCCATCTGCCTTAACTTAATGTCGACGCATCTCCAAGTGGTTATTTTGCGCCTCCTTTTGGATTTGTGCTCTCTCTTCAGTCTTCATCCGTAGGTGTACAGCAGTAGGTATGGGAGAGAAATGGTCAAATCCATGCCGGGGCCTTATACTCCACATTGCCTTCAGGCATAGATGGGGTCCCTGAAGCATCCACCACCTCTCCTACCACAGGCTGTGGCATTACCACCAACTGCCTTTCAATCAGAGCCGCCACTACTAACGCTCCGACCTCCGCTTTAACAAAACCCTGTGGCACAAAGATCTCAAAATGGTCGGCTAAATCCACTCTCCTACAATTATCAAGACCCTCCCATGTTGGGTTATCCAGAATTGTTATTACATTGAAGGTCACAACTTACAACATTCAACACCGGTCCTGAACAGTTACACCCACCACAACCACTATACAATCTATATCTAGCAACAAAATATGCTCACACAGGCCGGTCCAATAGATTCCGGACGAGTCCCCATGTTATGTTCCCACGCCGAGTGTGGCTCAGGTGGAGGGGAGACCTAAAGGCCAGTGCAGGGGCAGACAATGAAAACTTGATGGGGGAAGAGGTGTGAGGATGCAAAACAAGACAACCAGAACTGTTAGATATGACCTCAGGGGTCGTTTACTGATTCACACAAAATAAGGTATCCAATCCAACAAAAGTTACATACAATCCTTACACGAACAGTTACATACCGTAGGGACGGTAGGAGAAGGGAATCTTTGGGATATGAAAATAAACACAAAATAGTCCCTTCTTTCCTAAACCTAAACCTTCTAACCAAAACTCTATCCCTGCTCAGCTTTCCTGCCTGATGTCCAAACAAATGACAGGGGTGACACCCGCCCAGCTAACCTAGTGTATAAAACATTTGGATTATCTTTGTGCGAATGTAAACCCATGGGCAATCCTATCTTTCCCTTCTCCAGGATCCGGGTAGGGTGGTAAACAACAGGAGGACAGGCTGGAACATAAAACAAAACAATCTCCCAGCATATAGTCCCAATACCAAAAAAAGGCAAGAAGAAACAAAGCACTACACAAACAGCTTTTAAAGTCCCAGGGTATTTGGATGAGTCATCACAGCTGTTTGGTCACCGGACACAAACCACGCCCACCGTCATCAACCGGAACTCTGTACACCTGTAAACTCACACCCACACACACACAGGGAAGGTAGCAAGAGGGGGAGACAACAGAAACATGGCACAAGGAACTAAACACAGTCGAAAATATGAAAAGAAAGAGGAAAGTTGAAACCTAAAGAAAAGCACCCAATCTAAGTATCAGAGTTTGATCAGCACATTGATATTTATCGGTTGGTGGATAAAACTATAGACCTTGTGGCAGCTACCTGTCCTTCACACCTAGGGCTTCTCGTCATTTGATTAATGGCCCCGTTGACTTCATAATTAACACATGCTTATTGAGTTGAAAAAGTCTGTCGAGACCAAGGGAGAATATGGATTTTCCTTCATCCTCAAAAACATAGCCTTCTTGAACCAAAGTTGATTCTGAGCACAATACATGAAAGGGATCTAATTATTTAACAAATGTACACACTAACTGCAATTACTTTGTTTATAGTAGATTTTCTAGATGTATAATGAGATAAATGCACTAATCGTAACAAATACAGTCGTTAAAGAAAAAATGTGTATGCAAAGAGGAATCACTGTGTACTGATAGGTGGAGTTTCTGTGTAACTAGGTAATTTGTATTGGGGTTGAACAACATCACCTACTGCATGCTGTATGTGCTTATCTCAGTTTTCCCAATCAGTTTATGTTAAAGGGAACTGTTATAAGCATGGCTGAATGGTTCTTGATAGAAATGAATGCTTTTAAATCAAACATATAGTTGCAAGCAACCATGGGATGGGGTCCTCTTGTGACATGGTGAGCATTGGGAACCAGTCATTACAACTTTGCAAATATTACTGCTGCCGTATTGTTACATTGTAAGAACTTTAATATGTGCTAGAACATAGTAATGTCATAAGGACGCTATTTTAGGGGGGCTATAATAAGGGGGAGCTATATTAGAATCACCACCATTTTGGGTCTCATCACAGAGAGGAGGTAGGGGACTCTGCTGCATGGTGCCAGGACAATAACCTCTCTCTCAACGTCTGCAAGACTAAGGAGATGATCGTGGACTGGGAGTTCATACACCCCTAGTCCATATATACCCCCATACACTTCGATGGATCTTAAGAGGAGAGTCCCTGACTTTAATTTTAGTGTTCATCAAAATGACCCCATCTGATGCAACGTCCTGAGGAGACTTACGAATGGCCCAAATACGCCTGTGCTTCCTGACAAGACTGAAGAAGTTTGACATGTCTGCAAGAACTCTCACCAACTTCTACAGGGCTGCATCACTGCCTGGTACGGCAGCTGCTCTGTTGCGGATCGCAAGGCCCTGCAGAGGGTGGTGAAGTTAGTGGAGTGCAACATTGTTTACAATCTCTCCTCCGTGCAAGGCATCTACCACTAAAGATGCCTTATGAAGCATGGAACACCATAAAAGCCGACAGTCACCCAGGCTAGGGTCTGTTCACCCAGGCTAGGGTCTGTTCACCCAGGCTAGGGTCTGTTCACCCAGGCTAGGGTCTGTTCACCCAGGCTAGGGTCTGTTCACCCAGGCTACGGTCTGTTCACCCAGGCTACGGTCTGTTCACCCAGGCTAGGGTCTGTTCACCCAGGCTAGGGTCTGTTTACTCTGCTGCCGCATGGTAGACGTTACCGGAGCATCAGGGCACTTCCAGACCCACAAACAGTTTACTCTGATGACGTTCTAGAAACATTCAATGCATAATAGCTTGTATAAAGGTACCCTTAATCTTATTTTTATAGTGTTTAAAGATTACTTTTTATATTGTAATTACCCTATTTCCATATGGAAATTAGGGGCTAAGCTGCGAAGCACCTATTGTGTTTCTTCTTTTCAACTTCTTCTTCTGCCATTGGAGTCTACGGCAGCCCATTGAGCCTTGTGGTAAAAAGTAGATTTTTTGGGGCATTCTTGTTAAGGACATTCCCCTCTATCTTTTCACTAAGTTTCATATCTCTGCCTTACTCACTTTAGCGCCACCAACGGGTCAAAGTTGGACATACGTTTACCCACGTAACTTTTGAGCCATATGTTGGATATGCATAAATGAGGTATCCCTAGATTCCCTAGGTCCTGCCGAATTAAATGCTAATCCGACATATGGCTCCTAACCCTATGACGTCATTTTGCGGATATACAGATTGTCCGTCATCTTGGATTTTACGTAAAAGCTAAGAAAGTTTTCACGGGTCACCAATTTTGTTTAATTGTCCTGTTTTTTTGCCCAGTTGATCTTTAGACCAAGTTGCAAAAGAGTTATCAGAAGGTTTTTTAATTATCAAAGCGGTTTGTTAGTAACAGCCAATCAAATGTGTCGGCGAAGGCAAAAAACAGTACGTGAGAGCGTATCTCAGCAACCGTTGGCCCAAAGTTCACCAAACTTTGTGTCCATGGTTGCTAGGAGAACCAGATGAGGCCTACAAAGTCTTGACACGATTGTTCATATGGGGGCGCTGTTGCTGAAAAACTGTATTTTAGCTCATAACTCATGAATACAAACACCGATTTTAACCAAACATGTTGGGTACCAAGAAGGCATAGTGTCGTAGTATTGCAATTATTATGGAGTTGGTAGTACAAACCATAAGACAGCCACAAGCCAATTACATTAAAGTTGTGATTTAAAGTGTTTAGGAAAGTCAGATCCCAACCACACTTTGTAGGTATATGGACCTATAGGCCTGTAACACACTGCAAAAGTTTCACTTCCCTGGGCCATTAGGGGGCGCTACAGTAAATCGTCAAACAATGCAAAGTTTCGACACTCATAACATTTGATGTGATTTGCGCAGAAACGTGCAATTGGTATCAAGTGATGCATGGCCAGA
This sequence comes from Novumbra hubbsi, assembly GCA_016801125.1. Taxonomy (NCBI): domain Eukaryota; kingdom Metazoa; phylum Chordata; class Actinopteri; order Esociformes; family Umbridae; genus Novumbra; species Novumbra hubbsi. Next base: position 30,259 of record JACXGK010004538.1, read on the forward strand.
TGTTGAACAACTTTGCAATTGACTATTTTCATTTTAGTTGTTTAGAATGCCCGTCATCTTCAAATTAGTGAAAAAGCTTAAAAACGTTACACAGGCCACAAATTAAAATATTTCTTCTCTATAATTTAATGAGATTATCTTCAGACCAAGCCTCAAAGAAGTTATTAGTAGAAATTGTGATATACAAAATACTTTGCCCGTAACAGCCAATCAAATTTGACCACACTCCATTGAAGGCGCTAAACAGCAACTTCCATCACCCGAGTCCCACACACACACTCATTCACACACTCTCACACACAGAAAACATGGTCACCTTATGGACAATCAGATAATGGTTAGTAAAAGAAGCTGTCAAATACATGCTGCACAATTAAGGTGAAGTGCATTGGTGTCTCTCTCAAATGTATCTGTCATGTTTGCAACTTCACATTGATAATGTCTTCATAGTTTTTTGGGGGTTTTACAGAGCCAAAATTTGTTCATTTCTATTAACTCTATGACAAATCCAACTCAGCCGGCTTACAGCTGCAGTTTTCACATGATCGTACCTATCGCCACAAACGGGTCAGGTGCCATGGACCCTTAGGTGGATACCCCATAGGGGAAGAGCCAAACAGGATCCCTGGTCATTTCTCACTAACGCTTTCACTAATGGAACTCAGCCGGATTACAGCTGCAGTTTTCACATGATCGTACCTATCGCCACAAACGGGTCAGGTGCCATGGACCCTTAGGTGGATACCCCATAGGGGAAGAGCCAAACAGGATCCCTGGTCATTTCTCACTAACGCTTTCACTAATGGAACTCAGCCGGCTTTCTGCTGCAGTTTTCACACGATCGGGTCATTTTTCTGCCGTCAGGTCAAGCACATTCTGCTTTGCCCCTACAATGCTGCTTGCAGCTTTAATTGAAATAGCTTTTAGTTTATATTGTTATGTATATATTCTAGGACTGGGTATTGATAAACAAAATTTACTAATTAATTGCACAATTTGCTGTGATTAATTGCGAAAACTACACCTAGTTCTGGCCAGGGCCGGCTCTAGACATAAGCAACATAGGTTGGCCCTCATCCCCCAGGGGGGCCCTGATTGCTTGTGAGCCCTGGACCACTGGGGGAGAGGGGGACACCAAATCACATTTTGCTTAGGTCCCCTGGGGCTGCCACTGGTTCTGGCTATGATCCATCAGTGAACGTTTTTTATACTTGCATGCCATGTTAAGATTGAACGTAAAAATCGATTTATTGAGTTAATACGAGTTTCATGTGATTGAATTTCATATTTGCATACAATAAAATATTTGTTGCTTTTATTTTTTGGGTTAAATGTTCTGTTTTCATTTTCTTATATTCAATACATGACAAATGAATTGAGATCATGTATGAGCTTAATTTCCTCAATTCCATAAAGTGAAAGTATGCAACTGTAACGTGACAAAAATGAAGAACAACTTTACCAAAGACCTAGTCTAGCCATTTGTCGTTTGAGTAGCCAGATTACTGTAATTGATATATTTAATAGATGTTTTAAGATTACTACATTCAGAATATATTTTTTTTTTGCAATTGTTGATGTATTCGGCATTAGCTATTAAACCTCAGACACACAGCTTTCGGTAGAATTAACAAAAAAACGAATTGAAAATAATTTATTTCATGTTGCAAAATGTTGTGCATTTGACAATAAATGACTGACTTTAACTTTGGCGAACATAGACCAATATAAACAGGCATTCACTGTGACACGAAAGCAGTTTTATAAATGTGGATTCTTTGTAAGAATAGTGAAGTAGTTATAATAGTTACAACCTAAGTGTTGGAGAACACCATAGCTACTGGAAAATGACTGGGATGTGTGTGTATTTGTCAATGCCAGAGATAGAGATAGCGTAGAGAGACAGAGAGACCAGGGTATAAGGAAGTAGCATTGCCCTTTCAGCCTTATATTGACACCCATTCACTTTAACCAACTTCTGATGCAATTCTGCTGTTAAAATGACTTAATAAGCATTGCTAGGCTGTTATAACCAAGGCAATAATGTCTAAAGCTCTGAAAAGGGACTGACATGCTTAATGTGTTCAATGTTTTGCCCTTGGTGTCGAAGACAGATAGAGAGCAGAAACAAGTAGAATTAGCCCTACATATTCATATTAATTATCCACCACTTGTTGGTTTATAGGAAGGCATGTATGAGACACCTCTACACCGTCAGAGGTATGTCAAAAGGGACTGCTATGTTGTTGGAGTTAGCATGTGGTGCTCATTCAATTAACGTCAAAAAACACACCTGTTACATTTCTATTCATATGATTAAAGTTAGAAGCTTACATTTATTTCCACGTTGTAAGGGACCAACTGCTGTTTATTTCTGTAAAGCAGATGCCTCCCAATCTCGACCACAAAAACACAATGTTTCAAGATTTTTGAAAACCTACACATTTTGTGGCACCTTTGGGCTCAGAATCAAATCTATCCCTAGATTTTTTGTATATAGTGTTCCACCACACTGACTTTTTCTTTCAATAAAAACAACTACATGTCAACTACGTTTTTGTATTCTCTTCACACATTTTAACAAATATACTCATGGAGTCTTCTCAAATTATGTTATCTATTCATCCTTCTTCCAGTTAAGGGTTTTGAGAATCCACAATATAAAGGACATCATTCTACTAAAAAGGAGGACCTCCTGAGAGGTCAAAAGGTCAAGATAGGGCTTGGCAGATTTTGAAATCCCAAGAAGGCCTTAGACCTTTAATGGTTTAACGATTAAAGAAAATACTAAACCTTTTTTCTGTCTGAACGCTACCTACAAAAAATGGAACATCCAATAAGTGAGATTCACGTAACATGACAACTACTAGTCTCTATTGTTGGTAACTCCAGTATTATTTGGAAACACGATAGGGTTATTGCTGAAATGCAAACATGAAGGTTACTTTAGGGTGTAGAGAAATGGAAACTGTTTTATGATAGCTTTTTTGTTTTGTCAGTAACTTTGGTAAATAGTGCATGCATTTTATTATACTTTATTGTTTGCAGGAAACCATCCTCCATTATAGTTTATACAATCTCTACCAAAGTATGGGTCAAATAGCATTAATCCCAATTATAATCCAAAGGCAACAAAAGGTGCATTTCACCCTGTGGGACTTTTATGTGGTTTGTATCATGTTTGAGACTTTGCAGTAAAGTGAAATGTGTTTCATACATAATTGGCCAGAAGGAGCACAGTAATTAAACAACACTAGTATATCAGAACATGTATTGAAGGTTGAGATCTGAAAAATAACCTAAATCTTTGTGGCGGGCAACACATCAGTGTCTTGAGCCTTCAAGTGGTTGTACTGATGTGTTTATAACCCAAACAGATGACAGCTCAGCGGAATCAAGAGTCCTCGTAAGGAGCCCAGAGAGACAGATATTAAGAGTAGTTAAAAACATTTGTATTCAGCAGAGGTCAGTGTTTGAAAGCATGGATACTTAGGGATTGGAGAAACTTTCTGAATTGTTGAGTGTATTGAAACAATCGCATCACAAGTGGTGATATTTACTCATAGAATAAATCAGGAATGTTTACTTTAAAATGTTAATGAAGTACACAAGTGCAGAAAAATCTTATGCAACGCTGTGTGTGGAAATTTGAGCGCTTTCAAGTCAGTGGTGTTTTTATAGACAAAAACTGACAATGCCACAGTAGGACAGTGTCAAGTGTCAAGTTACTGTTGTGTTGGTAACACTAAAATAGATGAGCATGGAACCGGGTGCAAGAGTTAAAGTCAATTAATTTATTCAGTCATGGAAAAAGTGAATTAAAGTACACAGGTAAAACTAGGACTGGAAACTAAAGATGTGCATTCTACACAGTGTACACAGAGCAATTAAAAGAGCCAACCAAGACATGTAACACAGACACACTTTAACCTTTGCGAGTTGCAAGAGACAAACAGAAAAGGGAGCCCTATATACCCATGTGCCCTGATTTGTGACAGATATGAGAGGCATCAAGACATAATTAAAGGGTGCTTTTGATTAGTTTGCCTGTTATTCCGGGGACATTGAATGCCAGTTCTTGGCGGGAGGTGGATGTCGTTACAACTGGCAGAACAGACTGCATCACAACTGTCCTTAAATCCTTGACTATTAAACCATGCTGCTTAAAAAGGGGACACTTAACAAGTACAGTTGCTGCTAAGTCATCACCAGAAATCGGTCTCATACGAGTGAACTGATCTTTAATATTTGTAGTTCATCAAGACCCAATGTGTGATTTGTGTGGGAAGCTGTGGATCTTTCATCGTCATATTAAGTAGTGTGGAAGTCTGTTGTTTTCACCCCAAAAGTGATGACTTTAAGGGGGGTCTTTGTAACTCTGATGGGTGTTTGCCTGAATGAGGTCCACCTAAGGTAGAAGGATCTCCACGTGACTTTAATGCATTTCCACCTGGCTCTGATTGATGCCCAGGTGATTTTAAATGATGTTCATTTGAGTCTGATGGGTGCTCACACGTATGAGGTTGGTGTCCATCTAACACTGTATTTGTTGTGTGGAACGCTTTGGTTTGTTCAGCATCATTTTCTTGCTGTATGGGAATCTGTGGATCTTTCAGGGTTGTGTTCGGTAGTGACAAATGAGCTTGAAAAGTATTTGTTGTGTGGAACGCTGTGGTTCGTTCAGCATCATGAACAGTTGTGTGGATGTCTGTTGTTTTAACCCAAACAGGTGATGACTTAGCTTGAACTGTAGTTGCTGTGTGGAAAGCTGTGGTTCGTTCAGCATCATGGCCAGTCGTTTGATGGGCTGTTTTTGTAGCCCCAACTGGTGTCGTCTTAGCAGGAACTGTACTTGCTGTGTGGGAATCTGTGGATCTTTCAGGGTTGTGTTCAGTAGTGTGGATGTGTTGTTTTCACCCCAAAAGGTGTTAAATTAGTTTGAACAGGATTGGTTGTGTGTAACGCTGTGGTCCGTTCAGCATCATGGCCAGTCGTTTGATGTGCTGTCTTTGTAGACCCAACTGGTGACGAATGAGCTTGAACAGTATTTGTTGTGTGGATTGCTGTGGTTCGTTCAGCATCATGAACAGTTGTGTGGATGTCTGTTGTTTTAACCCCAACAGGTGATGACTTAGCTTGAACTGTAGTTGCTTTGTGGAAAGCTGTGGTTCGTTCAGCATCATGGCCAGTCGTTTGATGGGCTGTTTTTGTAGCCCCAACTGGTGTCGTCTTAGCAGGAACTGTACTTGCTGTGTGGGAATCTGTGGATCTTTCAGGGTTGTGTTCGGTAGTCTGGATATGTGTTGTTTTCACCCCAAAAGGTGATGACTTAGCAGGAAGTGTATTTGTTGTGTGGAACGCTGTGGTCCGTTCAGCATCATGGCCAGTCGTTTGATGTGCTGTCTTTGTAGACCCAACTGGTGACGAATGAGCTTGAACAGTATTTGTTGTGTGGAACGCTGTAGTTCGTTCAGCATCATGGCCAGTCGTTTGATGGGCTGTTTTTGTAGCCCCAACTGGTGTAGTCTTAGCAGGAACTGTACTTGCTGTGTGGGAACCTGTGGATCTTTCAGGGTTGTGTTCAGTAGTGTGGACGTGTGTTGTTTTCACCCCAAAAGGTGCTGAATTAGTTTGAACAGCATTTGTTGTATGGAACGCTGTGGTCCGTTCAGCATCATGGCCAGTCGTTTGATGTGCTGTCTTTGTAGCGCCAACTGGTGACGAATGAGCTTGAACAGTATTTGTTGTGTGGAACGCTGTGGTTCGTTCAGCATCATGAACAGTTGTGTGGATGTCTGTTGTTTTAACCCCAACAGGTGATGACTTAGCTTGAACTGTAGTTGCTGTGTGGAAAGCTGTGTTTCGTTCAGCATCATGGCCAGTCGTTTGATGTGCTGTTTTTGTAGCCCCAACTGGTGTCGTCTTAGCAGGAACTGTACTTGCTGTGTGGGAATCTGTGGATCTTTCAGGGTTGTGTTCGGTAGTGTGGATGTGTGTTGTTTTCACCCCAAAAAGTGATGACTTAGCAGGACCTGTATTTGTTGTGTGGGAGGCTGTGGGTTGTTCAGCGTCATGGCCAGTTGTTTGATGGGCTGTTTTTGTGGCTCCAACATGTGATGTCTTAGCAGGAATTGTACTTGCTGGTTGGGAATCTGTGGAGCTTTCAGGGTTGTGTTCGGTAGTCTGGATGTGTGTTGCTTTCACCTCAAAAGGTGATGACTTAGCAGGAAGTGTATTTGTTGTGTGGGAGGCTGTGGTTCGTTCAGCATCATGGCCAGTCGTTTGATGGGCTGTTTTTGTAGCCCCAACAGCTGAAGTCTTAGCAGGAACTGTACTTGCTGTGTGGGTATCTGTGGATCTTTCAGGGTTGTGTTCAGTAGTGTGGATGTGTGTTGTTTTCACCCCAAAAGGTGTTGAATTAGTTTGAACAGCATTTGTTGTATGGAACGCTGTGGTCCGTTCAGCATCATGGCCAGTCGTTTGATGTGCTGTCTTTGTAGCCCCAACTGGTGACGAATGAGCTTGAACAGTATTTGTTGTGTGGATTGCTGTGGTTTGTTCAGCATCATGAACAGTTGTGTGGATGTCTGTTGTTTTAACCCCAACAGGTGATGACTTAGCTTGAACTGTAGTTGCTTTGTGGAAAGCTGTGGTTCGTTCAGCATCATGGCCAGTCGTTTGATGGGCTGTTTTTGTAGCCCCAACTGGTGTCGTATTAGCAGGAACTGTACTTGCTGTGTGGGAATCTGTGGATCTTTCAGGGTTGTGTTCGGTAGTCTGGATATGTGTTGTTTTCACCCCAAAAGGTGATGACTTAGCAGGAAGTGTATTTGTTGTGTGGAACGCTGTGGTTTGTTCAGCATCATGGCCAGTCGTTTGATGTGCTGTCTTTGTAGCCCCAACATGTGAGGTCTTAGCAGGAACTGTACTTGATGTGTGGGAATCTGTGGAGCTTTCAGGGTTGTGTTTGGTATTGTGATTGTCTGTTGTTTTCACCCCAAAAGGTGATGACTTAGCAGGAAGTGTATTTGTTGTGTGGGAGGCTGTGGTTCGTTCAGCATCATGGCCAGTCGTTTGATGTGCTGTCTTTGTAGCCCCAACATGTGAGGTCTTAGCAGGAACTGTACTTGCTGTGTGGGAATCTGTGGATATTTCAGGGTTGTGTTCAGTAGTGTGGATGTGTGTTGTTTTCACCCCAAAAGGTGTTGAATTAGTTTGAACAGCATTTGTTGTAAGGAACGCTGTGGTCCGTTCAGCATCATGGCCAGTCGTTTGATATGCTGTCTTTGTAGCCCCAACTGGTGACGAATGAGCTTGAACAGTATTTGTTGTGTGGAACGCTGTGGTTCGTTCAGCATCATGAACAGTTGTGT